>LPNX010401348.1:190938-211949 GCA_001517045.1 Pseudotsuga menziesii
GATCTGAACTCTTGCAGATAAACCCTTTAGCTTCAACAGCTTCCCATCTTCATATCTAGTCATGATGACTTGGTTGTCAGAGGAATTTCTTATTTCAACGATTCCATCAAACATGTGGATGGAATGGCCTCGCTGTTGAATCTCCACCAAGGAAAACAGGCTTCTCTGAAACTCTGGAAGATAAAGAACATTCTTCAACAAGAAATCAGGGAATCCAAGCATCTTCAGTCGAATGGTGCCCATTCCCTTTGGTTTAATACTTGACTTATCTGTAAAGTAAACTATGCCATCTATTGTTTCATTAATTTCTTTAAAACAGTCTTTTCTAAATGTCATGTGTGATGTTGCACCAGTATCAAGCAGTCAACAATCTTTGTAAGAGGAAAGTGAATTCATTTCATTAATTCCAAGATTACAATGTGCAACAATACAATGAGCAGAATCAGAAGATTTACTAGCATTATTGTCATCTTTCTTCTGGTTATGTCTGTCTTTTATGGAGTCCCATGAAGCCCAACACTGATCTGATGTGTGTCGAGTCTTTCCACAACGCTTGCACTGCAAATCTGATCTTTTTCTGGAGTTGTTTCTTTTCCCTCTGCCTCTCTTGCTACTTTCGCCTTTTGGATGGTCATTGGATTTGTCTTTTCCAGCAAGGTCAGCACCAATAATAGATGCCAAAGAGTGCATCTCTAATCTGGAAACTGTAACTTACAGAATGCTTAGAAAAAGATATGGGATGCAGGTTTAGATTCCTACTCCTTTACAGATTACAATATGATTATGTAGCCTATACAAATAATTCTATAGCCCTATCAAAACAATCTTGCAGCTTCTTTATATTTAATTTTTCAACTCTATATCATTTGCTTTTAGAGTGCTATTACATGAACAACTCAAAACATCTTATGAAAAGACGCAATATTAATACAATGTATTGTAGCAGAGTGGGTTCTCAACACTTTTACACTCTGCAAATCACATCATTCACAACTCATTATAAAGGTCATGGCTCACACTCATCCTTCGTAGGTTCATACATAAGAGACATGCTCAACACTTAATACTCTCAGGCTAATAAAATATCCATATTAGGTAAATATTTGTAGACAAACTCTATGCATATAAGTTTGGACAGAAGTTAGGGTTTGTGCAACCCAATGGTCACAAAATATTTTATCAGCAATATTTTACCTCCACGCTCTTGAATCTTCACAGTGTCTTCAAGCTTCACGCACAACTTCACGGGTTCAGTCTTCAACGCTTCAGTATTTAGACTCGGCCTCCATGCACTTCACAAGCAGTCTTGAGGGAGAGCACCAGCTCGATTACAATATTCAGGTGGAGAGCATTAGCTTGATTACAATATTCAGGGAGAGCACCAGCTCTGATTACAATATTCAGGTGGAGAGCACCAGCTCGATTGCAATATTCAGGGAGAGCACCAGCAGCACGCAGTCTTCAATGTAAAATTTAAATTTAAATTTTACAGCACGCAGTCAGCAAGAAAATTTAAATTTTACACAGTTTGAACCTCTTTTCAATATGATCTATCATGGCATGGAATAATAACAACGCAGTCTGAAACTTTATGGGATCTTCTATGTCATGGACAAGTAATGACAACATATAGCTGAATAATGAAGACCAAGCAACAAGAAATCAAAGGTCTTTTAGTGCCAAACTGCCCACACCTCAACGCAGATATAAACTCACACCCTCAGCAACAATGTCGGTCATATCGAATTCAATAGGTAGATCACCGTTGAAAAGAGAGGCGGATGCCTTTTCTAGTAAGAGAGGTCGTGTACACCAATTCGCTGGAGAAGTACTTTGCTCAACAACAAATGAAGGAAATATACCACAATGCAAAGAGGGTCGTAGAGTAGTCTAGAGGACCGCGGGCTCATACAATCATACTTTCATATTTCAATGACCAATTTCAATACTGAATAAAGTGTATTACCTCCACACAATTCAACGCAGTCTCAAATCGACAACAGTCTCAATATCAACACATCGCAGTCTCCAACGCTTCAGTCGTAGCAATAATCTTCTCCAGCATATATCATTCAATGGGCCTTCATGCAGACAGCTCCATGCAGACATCATTCACACACATCATTGATATTCACACCTTCACACAAAGAACGCAGACATCTCCATGCTGGTCTTCACGCGGTCGCAGTAGCAGTCTTCAATGGATTCTCAGTTTTAAATACTGAGATATCCTCTTGGCTGGGCGCAATACTCAGTATTCCACAGACCCGATTCACCAATCTCTGGTGGAAATGGTGAAAGGATAATCGCAGCAACAACAATATGCAAGAGGAGGAGGGCGACTCATTCAGCTCAAGAAATTAGGGTTGAGAAGAGAATAACGCATACAAATGAATGGGCACAGGCTGGGAGAGGAGAAACACATGCAAATGGCAGACTGACGGAGCAGGTAGTCTGGCAATGGACTAGCAAGCAGAATGCTAGGACTGAAATGCATCAGGCAGGAGTTATGGCAAATAGCCAAGCTCTGATACCACTGATAGGTATAACTCCCGATTCAATATTATTCATGGCTAATGCATACATTTATATATTACATGTGACGGTTGAGCTTCATCAACCTTTTCACCTTCCTATGTAACTGTTCAACTAACTATTTATTTATTTATTTACAATATTATAATCCTGATGGATTATATTCTAACAGACTCCACTGTACATCCAAAATCTTTGTGAAGACATTTCCCCTCTGTATTCCACTAACAAGTTTCCATTGCATATCTGCTTCAGCAACAAGCACTTCTCTTCTCCTTTTCCTCCTTCAAAATCAATTCTTTTTACTTGGTTAATTTATTCACAGCTTTGATATTGTTTATATCTATTATCTTAAAGTAAATTTAGCATAGATCTATCTCCTCAAATCCCATAATCTAGATCTTTTTCTTAAAAGGTTTCATAAGCATTCTAGATCTAGCTTTAGGGAAATCGTCATTTTTGCATGGAATTTTAAAGAGAATTTGTAGCTTGCATGCATTAGATTTTTTTTTCTGTTATAAAATATAATTCTAGTAATCATTTCACATCATATTGCCTTCCTAAAAGGCAAGCCAAGATCCCAAGGAAAGCTTGCTTTCCTTGGTTCCCTTTTTACCTTTTTTAACTAGCTTTAACTTAGTTTTTTTTGGGTTAAAAGTAAGCTGACCCAAAGGTACTTTCAGAGTTCTTTTGGTCATATTTCAGTATAATAAGCTTACTATTTTTTAGCAGGTATAACATAAAAGAGGAGGAGCTGCTATTCGAAAGTGGCTTTTGGGCCTTCTGAATCGCCCCAGGGGTCTCCCTTTTTGACTGAAATCTTTAATTTTTGCACTTTGTAAGCTCTTGGTTTCATTTTGTATAAGAATCAACATGCATCATATCATTTTTCTGATATTGTAACCGCTGGTAATAAAAATAATTCTGAACAGGCTCTTTCGAGCCCATTGCCCATCCCCCTTGGGGGGATTTGCGTCCGTGTCATTTTTTGCTTTTTGTTCATCTTTTTTAAATCTAGCATAGTACTAATATGTAGGGTAGTATACTTTGATTTAGAATCATTTCCATATTCCATTTCTATTAGTTTCAAAGTAACTTTAATACTTACCCCACGAGCCTCCTTTTGAGCCGAAAGGTGAAGAAAGGTTCGTGGTAGTCTAATTAGAAAATTCTGGTTTGCTTATCTTTTTATGTTTCATTTGCTATCATCATTTGTCTCAGTAACCATAATAAAATAAACCCCTCCTTTATTCCCTGATTGAGGTCCACTTGGACCGAAAGAGGTTCCTGCAGGGTTTTCTTTTTAATAAGAACATCCATCTCAAAATTTACTAAAATTGACAAGACTCCGGTGTGTATGCTCTGCACTTGGCTGCGGTTCGTCTGATCATTCAAGCTATATCAAAAGCACTTGAGTGACTAGTATAATTAGGATTCACTCTCCCAAATTGACAAACCATCAAGTGAAAATCCAACACCTAGATCAAACCATTACGGTGGCAAAATACCCAAAGGAAGCGTGAACTTCTGAAAAGTGACCTCGGGGCGCTGATCTCTGTCACAACCTAATGGGTACGTTATGAATAATAGCCCCAGAGACTCCATTCAGCCCACATATTCCTTGTGGGTAGCCGTGAAGGTTTAGTTTTGGACATACTCCAAGTACTCTCGGGTATATCTAGAGTCCACCCCTTCACTTAATTTTAATCAAATCATATTTCACATTAACTTAAAACGTACCAAGAGGCAATTGCAAAACATTCACTCCAAGCACATGCAAGTACATTGATTTTATTTTGAATCCATTTTAAGGCACTGGTTATTTTATTTCTATATATATATATATATTGTGTCTCAACATTGTGCTTTCGTGCGCTCATTTTGTATCTTGTCATCTATGGTTGTTTATGGTTAACTTTCAAAATCCTAAATAATTCATTCAGTTTAACATCACCATACTAAGTAATTAGCCTTATTAACTTAATAGGGTCTACCCCCCTTGGCTTCGTTAGGAGTTGAGACTAAACAGAGGAGTCAAGAACAAGGTGACAACCTTGACTCAAGACTTGCCCCCAAGGACACACCGAGTGGCTTGAAGATTTCTGCCATGTGACCCAGGTGTGTGAAAGGAGGCAACACAACTCTTGGGAATTTTGACTTGAAACTTTATAAGAATTAATAACAAATAATATTGAACTGATTCCAATCATAAATTTACAATGAAAGGCTCTCCCAATTTGAAATCATCAGCATTACAATGGTTCACAACAAGATAGTGGGGAAATGACACTATTTCTTCATTGTTCAACATTTTTACATGAATTCTTTTGGGTATTTTTACCTGAGAGTATTCTAAACATGAAATAAAGAGGATATACATCATAACATAAGATAATGGGCATTAGAATCTTCCCCAAAGAGATCAATAGCTCACCCAAAGCGCACTCCCTCCATTGGCATGAATATGGTGTGAAAACTGGAAATAGTTGAGAGAGAGTGCTGCAATAGAAGAATCCACATAATTTCTTGTAGATTACACCTACAAATAAGACTCCATTAAATATCCATGAAATACCTGAGTGGCCTTTCCAAACACCAACTAGGATGGGAATTTCTCACCCTCGAAATTGGTTAGGGAATCCACTAGTTCTCTTTCTTCACAATAGCAAATTTAAAAAATGATCAAAAAGCTTCTTCTCATGGCTGATCCCTGTATTTTATAAAAATTATTTGTATTCTAAGGTTCCAAATCCATTCATAAACCAAAGCCAATTCTAATTGGTGTGGCTGCTCATGCTATGCCATGTGGCCTCTCTCTTCACCTTCCCTCTTCTCCCAAATTTGAGTAGGAGCCTCTTGGCCTTCTCCAAGTCCCAAATTTGACCTCCAATATGATCTATTCAGGCCTAACATGCCAGTATGTTAGTATGTCAGCCTTCATATCTGACTTGGGTCATAACTGTCATAGAATCTCCATCATTGGTGTCATAGATGTCATAAATGTAAGGGGAATCTAACCAAGTGTCCATGAAACTCCCATTTGGCTCTTCCTCTCCCATGTAAGTTACAATTCATCCCAAATTCTACCTATGAAGTATATTGACAAGTATATTAACCTCATAATCCATCCCTAAACATTAGGCTTCCCATAGATTCAAAATTACAAGAGGAGGATGCCATTTAACATATAAATTCTAGCTTGAGTGGGCCCCACAGTCTCCACGTGTCTCCATTCTCCATAGCCATTTCATTTTTCACTTTCATTCATTTAATTAAATCCATTAAATAAATATGTATTCCTTCTAATGTCTAAACACCATTTATTATCTCCCTTATTAACTTACCAATGTTTCCACCCAACCTAGGGAACTAGTAGGATTGATGGAATTTTCCCGCTATGCAATTATTTGAATGGGGACATTACAGTCCTCCCCACCCAATATTGCTTGTTCTCAAGCAATTTAAGATTTGGATGCTGCAAAATATTCTCCTTTTCCCATGTGGCATATTCACTTGGTAGATATTTCCATTGCACCAAGTATTCTTTGATTGTTCTGCTCCTCAATCTTCTCTCCCTTGTCTTCAAAACTTTTTCTGAAATAAGTGTGAGCTGTCCTTCATCATCGAAAGGAGGGAGCATATATGAGATGAAAATTTTCTGAACAATAGATTTCTTGAGACAAGAAACATGAAATACATTATGAATTTTACTCCCTTCCGGAATTTCCAACTCATATGCTACTTCTCCAATTTTCCGGATTACCTTGTAGGGCCCATAGTATCTTGGCTTTAGCTTTTCTGCTTCATTTATTTTGAGGGATGTTTGTTTGTATTGCTTCAACCTAAAATACACTAAATCATCAACCTAAAAGGTCATTTCCTCTCTATGTTTATCGGCATATTGTTTTTGCTGATTTTGGGCAACCTGCAAATTGTCTTTTAAAAGATTTAAAATTTCTTGGATTTCTTCCACCCAATATTTAGCTTTTGGAGCTCTAATATCACCAAATATCATATTAGAAAATTTAATTACATCATAACCATATATTTCTCTGAAAGGAGACATCCCTATTGACATGTGAAAGGTGGTGTTGTAGCAAAACTCACCCATGTGTAGCCATTTGGTCCAAGCTTTTTGTTGTTCTCCCACATAGTTTCGGAGGTACCCTTCCAACCATTTATTCACCCTCTCTATTTTTCTGTTAGTTTGTGGATGGTAGCTTGTACTTGGAGTCAATTTAGTTCCCACCAATCTGAAAATTTCTTGCCAAAAACCACTCATGAATCTACCATCTCTATCACTGACAATGCTCTTAGGGAGCCCATGCAATCTGAAGATTTCTTTGAAAAAAATATCAGCCACTTGTGCAGCACTAAAAGAGGATGTAACAGAAAAGAAATGAGAAAACTTAGTCAATATATCCACTACCACATATATGCAATCCTTTCCTAAATATTTGGGAAAACTAGTGATGAAATCCATTGATATACTGTCCCATTTTTGCTTTGGAATGGGCAGTGGTTGTAATAAACCAGCAGGGTGTGTGAGTTATGATTTGTTTTGTTGACATACCTTAAATTCATTCACATAATTCTGAACATATTACTTCATCCCTTTCCAATAGAACATTTGCCTTAGTTTCCTATACGTTTTGAAGATCCCCGGATGACCTGCTAGTGGGGAATCATGTGCTTCCTGCAAAACTTTGTACTGAAGCTTTGAATATCAAAACAAATAAATTCTGCCCTTATAATATATCAGACCATTCAAAATTATGTATTTATCATCTCCTATGAGTCCATCTAATACATCACAAGCAAACTTATCTTTGGCATATTCAACTAGTAGCATGTCTTTCCAATTTTTAGCAATGCCCATAAGAGAAAAAGAAGGTCTTCGAGATAATGCATCTGCTACAATGTTATTATTTCCTTTCCCATATTCAATATCAAAATCATAATCTTGGATCTTGCTTACCCACTTTTTTTCCCTTTCATTTATATCCTTTTGGGTAAGGAAGTGTCTTAGACTATTATGGTCAGTTTTCACCACAAACTAGTTGCCTACCAAGTATTGTCGGAATTTGGCCAAGGCATGCATGATGGACAACATATATTTGTCATATATGGAGTAAATATTTTCATGAGGCTGCAAATTTATGCTCTCAAATACTATAGGGTGTTGGCCTTGCTTTAGGACAGCCCCTACTCTTTCACCCGAGGCATCACATTCAACAACAAAAGGCTTAGAAAAACCAGGTAATGCAAGTATGGGACAACTGCTCATTACCACTTTCATTTTTTTGAAGGAATTTTCAGCCTCTTCATTCCACTTTAAAGCATCCTTCTTAGTCAAATAATTGAGTGGAGAAGTCAACTTGGAGAATCCTTTCACAAACTTCCTGTAGTATGTACATATTCCAATGAAGCCTCTTAATTCTGTGATGTTTTTTGGTGATGGCCATTCTAAGATAGCCCTGATCTTTTCCATGTGCACTTTCACTCCATATTACCCAATAATGTGCCCAATATATAATAGTTCTTTCATCCCAAATTCACATTTAGACATCTTATCATACAAAGACCGTTCTTGCAAACTTTTCAACACGATCTCTAGGTGTTGCAAGTTCTCTTCCAGAGTTTTACTGTAAATGAGAATATCATCAAAGAAGAATGAAACAAACCTTCTAAGCTGCTTGCAAAATATTCTATTCATACATGCTTGAAATTTATTGGATCATTAGTCATCCCAAATGGCATAACAAGAAACTCAAAGTGACCATAATGACATTGAAAAATAGTCTTTTGCACATCTTCCTCCTTCATCTGAATTTGGCGATAACCAGATCTAAGGTCAATTTTGGAAAATTATTGAGCTCCAAATAGCTCATCCATGAGATCCAAATAGATCATCCATGAGCTCATCAATACTAGGGATAGGATATCTATTCTTGATGGTCTTCTTGTTCAAATCTCTAAAGTCTATGCACATCCTCAAAGTTCCATCTTTTTTCTTTACCAACACTACTGAAGAAGCATAAGGGCTAGAGCTTGGTCTATTGAGTCCCAAATCTAAGATTTCTTGAATGGTATTCTCAATCTCTTATTTGAAATTCTTGGGATGTCTATAAGGTGGTATCTGAATGGGTGAAGTACCCTCCTCCAAAACAATGTTATGCTCAACCCCCATATCAGGTGGTCTACCATGTGGAAGATCTCTGAAAACTTTTTCATATTTGTGGAAAAGTTTCTCTATCTCCTTTGGATGTTTAACAACTCTGATTTTTGGCTTGGGAGAGTTGATATAACATTCAGAATCCGATTCAATATCACCATGCCTCAATATAAATCTCATACTATTGCAATTTACTACCTATTTTGGGTAAGTGTGCTGCCCTCTCACAACCATTAATACCCCTATTGAATCTTGAAATTTCATTTCAGGAATTTGATAATTTACTGAATGCTCTTCTATAGAATAGATCCATTGCACTCCCAATACTATATTAGTATCAGCAACATCAACCACATAAAAACTATCAACAAAAGTATAGTTACCTATGGTGACTTGCAGCTTTGGAACCCATGTTTTGCATTGCATGGTGTTGTGACCTGGAATGACAACTATGAACCAATTGAATGGTTCATTTGGTATCCTTATTTTCTAAACCATCTCTGCATCAATGAAATTATGTGTAGCTCCTCCATCTTCCAAAACTGAAGCTCTTTGTCCCAATACCACACCCTTGCATCGAATTGTGTGATAGCGAGGAACTACTGAAAGTACTGCCATTCTTGCTTTGTTCGGTGAAGGATGATTTTTTTCTTGTCTTTATTCTTCAGATGCTATCTCATATGCCTACTCTTGATCTGAAGTGTGCTCCTCTTCATCCATACCCCCTTCATACTCATTATTATCAAAAAATACTTCTATGTATTGAGCCTTTCCTTTAGCACATTTATGCCCCGGTGCCCATGGTTGGAAGCATGTGAAGCACAATTTTTTCCTTTGAAGTTCATCCCTATTTTGTCCCTTTTTATTATTCTTTTCCAATGTATCCTTTTGCAAAAAATTCTTGTTAGGTGCATCCTTTTGCCAAGGATTTCTTTCAAATTTGAAGTTAGGCTTGGGAGGAAATCTTGTTCTAGGAAGCACATTTTGAAGATCTCTAGTCAAGCTCATTGCATTGTTTAAGTTAGTAGGCTTGTGGGATTTGACCAAAATTTTTAAGGGATATGCCAAACCTTCAGTGAAAAGAAATACTAACCTTCCCATAGATACATCATCCACCTTAACTGATAATATTTGGTATTCCAACATATATTCAATAGGAGCCCCTACCTGCTTCAATTGTGTTAATTCTTTGAAAGACAGTTCTGGATCTTTTTGCTCAAACCTTTCTAATACCCTGTCAATAAATTCCCCATATGTTATAACCTGATCATGACCCAAGGTTTTCATTCCATGGAACCACCATTCGTTGGCATCTCGATCCAAGTGCAAAATAGCCATTTTTAAAGCATCTTCTTCCACCATTGGATTCAACTGAAAATACACATCCAATTTTTGCACCCAAGTGTTAGCAGAACTTTGAGATGAACCATCAAAAGTAGGAAGTGGCACTTTACCTATGACACAATTAAATTATTTGTTTTGATGCAGAGACTTATTGTCCTCCTTATTTTTGAGTTTGTTTTCCATGGTGAAGTATTGCTCAAATGTTATACTCCTCCTACACTCTTCATCCAATTTAGCCCATTCTTTTGATATTGTATCAATTTCAAATTGAATGTTAGTCTCTTCTTTGGGAATGAGAAATTTAGGTGTAGTAGGAATGGGTGTGCTCTGAAATTCATGGGGTCTATTATGGGGTCTTGTTCTTGAGAAAATTTGCTCACCCATTGTCTTCTTTTCTTCTGAGTGTGAACTACTGCTATCTCCCATTAATCCCAATTTGCTTCCAAATTGGCTAAGAAACAATTCGAATCCTTTCATAATATGTTGGTTCATGTTCTTGGTTATGTCATAAAAGATATGTTGTATGAGTTTAATATATTCAATCTTTTCATGATTAGTGAGTCCCTTCCCCTCGCTAGTCATAGTTTCAACAAAATGTACCTCTTCTTATACTACTTCTTCTCCTCCAACAAAAATACCTTCAACTTCAGGATCTAAGGGTGGTGGTTTATTGCTTTGACTCCTTGTTACTACCATCAGGTGCCAGGACCATGCTCTGTTGCCACCTAAGTTGTACTTAGTGGTTTTTTATCAGGTGAGCCTAGTGAACCAGACAAGGATAACTTGTTCGGATTTTAGAATACCTTCAGTCTTACTTCTGGGAATCTTTGTTGTACTATATCACATGTTCATACCCCATGGGGGAATTGTAATAAATGTTCTAGCATGATAGTGTATGTAAAATACTTGGTCTCTTAGACTTTATTTGTCAATCCGATCAGCCCAGGGTGTTTTTTCTCTTGGTTATTATTGGTAGTTGAATAAACGACTGATAATTTCTGAGTTTTTCACTCCATACCTCCAAAGTTGGGGTGGTTGACTTGGTATTTAGGCCTATTGATGTTATTAGAGTCTATGTGTGAATGTATAAACATGCTAGGCATCATGGTCTAGTCATATGAACATGTCTAAGTCACCCTAGGTTTTTTCAACTTTTTAATTTTTTTAATTTTTTCAGTGTTTTTATTAAAATTTAATTTTTCCAAAACTTAGGCTATTTTTTAATAGTTTAATTGGAAAAATTGATTTTGTAATAAAAGTGGGCCAAATAATCAGTTTCAATCATGTAGGTGCTCATTTTCAAGCTAAGAGCACCATGTAAACCCATGGACCCACTATTTCCTAGTTTTGAGTGATTTTCCATCACTCAGGTCAGAAAGCCCAAAAATCAATTATTGATTATTTTAATTAATAAATTGATGAATATTGGAGCAAATCCAAAATCATAGATCAGTGGATTCTCAGTCGATTTGATTGAAATCAGTCAGATCTAAACCAGATTGATTGGATCTGACAAATCCTTGACTGAAGGAGGTGATCAAATCAGATCCAGAGTTGATATTCAACATCCTTTATGGGGAATTTTTCCCTCCCTCTCTCCACACGTTTTGGCTCATCTAGATGAGTTTTGGTGGATGCTTCAGTCAATAGGTTGAGGTTTCAGTCAGATCAGCTCTCCGATTGACAATTGCACTCAGTGAAACTTAGATCTAGCTCAGTTTAGCTTCAGATCTGCATTGATTGACTCTCCATCAGCTGATTTGGTCTATCTCCTTAGGATTTGTGCCCCCTTGGGCTGGATCTCCTAGTTTTTGTATATATCCAAGCATAAGCCTCCTCTTCCAAGCTAGTTAGAGTTGGATTGAAGGGCTTGCTATTGTAATACTGCTGTAATCTTTTGATTGTTGAAATAAAGAAGATTTGGAGGCCAAATGGTGTAATGCTCTCATATGTGTGGATTAAGCATTGTCTTACGGCCATTGATGTTGCCGACTTTTCTCTCAATTTCTGCATCTGAACCCTGTCTGGCTTGAACGATTCAGCGGAATCAATAGGAGTATAGTTGGGCAAGTAAGGTTACTTGTTTTCTTATATTTCATAGCATATATGTTAGAAGATCTAGATTATACATGTTTAATAAGTTTATTTGCATGTAATTCTTGTCTCTTTTTCATATATATATCCAGATCTCATGAGGTTTCGTGCAGGATTGTGTGTTTAGATTTAAGGTAGCAAGGATTGGATGAGCTGTGGATCTAGTTTGACTCCACTATACATCCAAAAGCTTTGTGAAGACATTGACCCTTTGTATTCCACTAAAAAGTTTCCATTGCAGATCTGCTTCAGCAACAAGCACTTCTCTTCTCCTTTTCCTCCTTCAAAATCAATTTTTTTTACCTGGTTACTTAGTTCACAGCTTTGATATTGTTTAGATCTATTATCTTAAAGTAAATTTAACATAGATTTATCTTCTCAAAGCCCATAATCTAGATCTTGTTCTTAAAAGGTTTCATAAGCATTCTAGATCTAGCTTTAGGGAAATCGTCCTTTTTGCATGGAATTTTAAAGAGAATTTGTAGCTTGTTGTTGGTTCTGACTGGGCAGAATTGGGTTTACTTTACTATACCAACAAAACCCCTAGCTCACTGGCCCTTTCAGTGACAGACTGTAGAGCGGCATGAAGTCTCACCCGAAGTGATCTTAGATGGGGTGGCTGAAGACTCAGGTGTCTTCAATCGGGTTCTGTAACATCCTAGGGTCCACCATAGCCTTTGGTAGTATTTGTTAAACCAAGAAATCCCTCAATGAGCTCTATGTAACCTACACCACCCAAATACATACATGTACGACCCTCATTTGACCCCCACACCCTTACTAAGGCTCAAAAAAGTGAAAAACAACTTAAAAACCCCTAAAAAGAGCCAAAATAGCTCTCATGGGGGATAAAACCCCTCAAAGGAGCTTAAAACCCCCAAAGGAGCTAAGAACTGAACAAAAGGGGCTAAAGCCCTAACCAGGGGCTTAAAACCCTAAATCTAAAAAAAAAAGTATAAATAGAGGGGCGGGGGTCACTCTCAAAACACTCCTTCTCTCCCTATCATTATGTTTCCCATGTGAGTTCCTTGAGACCCTTTGCCTCTCAAGCCATTCACCCTCCCTCTTCTCCATTACTCCACAAGCCAAGCTTCCATCCCAAAGAGAGAGGTGCTTCCACAACTAGGGCATGGTGGCCCATTTCCACTCAAACAGAAGGTATAATTTTGTTTTATGTCATTTTAATTCTGGTTTTCTAACTCATTTTTCTTGTAGGCTTTTTTGCTAATGTTTTGTTGCAGGTTTTCCCTTTGATCTCTTGCAACTATATTTTTGTTTTTCTAACCATTTCATCTAGGGTTTCATAGCTTGTCCCTAACACTATTTTGCAGGTTTTTCTTCCACCTCACAAGAACCCTACCCTTCCGTCCTATAGATGGAAGGTAGTTGTTCCTGCCTATAGCTAGGGTGAAATCCCTACTACAGATTTGGTCAGCATACCAAGTCGATCCCACAGGTCCCCGGATTTTCTTTTCAAGTTATAGTTTTTTTATTTTTTCTCTATTAACCTAGTTCATTTTATGTTAAATCTAGTTTAGATTTATCTTTTTTCTGCATTTTAGTTCATAGCCGAGCCTCCTTAAGGCCAAACTGAGCCCATTCGGCCATAGTACAAGTTACTGTCGGTTGTTCCCTGCTCAGGTTAACAAATTTTCCATTTTTCGGGCTAGGTCGCACTTATCGGGCTGAAATAGGCAACCAATTCATTCAATTTTTCCTGAAAGGTGCGACTACCCTCTCAGGAGCTAGATCGCTCCTGTTTTATGTTTATGAGCGACCCCCTTGTCTATATTTTGGAAAAATTGGCAACCCACTCACCACATTGGCCCTGAAACAAGCGACCTATCTCTCAGATTCGATTTTTTAAGCTATCTGGACTGTCAGTGTAGCTCAGTCGCCTCTGTCCAACAACCCGTGTTCATTTCATACAATATGTGTAAATCAATGATAAAACCAACTAGTTAATGGTATAATGAATCTGTTTTAAAGGTTGAACAAATTACTGTAGGTTAAGTTTCGGTTTTTAATTGGAAATTAACACCTTGCCTAGCCCTTCCTCCTCTACCTAGTCATCACCATTTGGGGTATTCTGGGATAAGATAAAGGGTGCAGCTCATATAGTAATAGGCACTTCATTTGTAATTTTTCGAGACCACTAAAAATAGGTGACTTGGAAGGTAGAGGGGGTGGTAGGCCCAAGGGGGCTCATAGTGTTCGCGTCCTCCCTGTTGACTGACCTTGCACTCGGAGAGTGACCTGAGGATCTACGGATGGGCTTAGTCCCATTGTGTTGAGAGCCCAACACTCTTTCCTGGTCGAAGAGAAATACAGGTGTAAGGCAGTTACCTAGTAAGTCTACCTTAGTTTAGATTCATGTATGACATGTTTTAAATTTTTGTTCACAATTTACTGCTTTCATAAAAAACTTACCCATGTTATAAGTTGTGCAATAAACCAAACAATATCTACGGAATATTTATAAACCATATAAGCAACCACCAAGTGTAACAGAAATACAATGGACATGCACAGAAACCATACCAAATAAAACAACCAAACTTAGTTCATGACGCTGAGCTAGCCAGTAAAATCTATTAATTTACACTAATTCAAACACTTGCAATCTTTGAGGACATAAGTCCTTGACTTCATTAACCGTGGGAAGTACTTGGGCTTAGCCTAGAAACTCATTGTGAGGAATACTGCAGGAACCCCAAAGTAGCTGGCCGATGAGAGGAATTTCCAAGCGAAACAGGCAACGATCCCTACCGATTAACTAGCACTCCCATGAGGAAAAATCCAAGTGTTGTCTCTTGGGAGTCTTGGTGGCTAAGTGACCACCTCAAAGCCAATAGGAAGCCACTAAAACCGGGGTCCATAATGTCACTACCAGATCTCACCACCTGATCTACCAACCAGACAAAATTGATCCCCCATGCTCTTCCTCATGCCTAAGAGGCGATCCACCACAGTTCGGGTCCTTGAACCAACAACGTTGAGACCATTATCGACGACCCTCTACACCATCAGAAGGCCACACAATCTCTCATTCAGATTCAGAATAATATCAATCTGAGCCAGATCTACACACTGCACCATCTAGCCCCATGGCTGGTGCAAACCCAGATCCATTTTTCATCTTGATTATTGGAAGTGGACCCATGTCCATACCCCACACCACCACCAACACCCCTACTAGAGTTCCTAGCACCATCATGCAGACTGTTAACACTCAGAATGTACCAAGGTTGTGAAAGGTAAATCCCAAGGCAACAACAAAAACCACTTTAGAATGTATTTCTGACCTAATACAGTCAGAGAGGGATCTCTCACTATTTACAAAAATTTTATACTCAAGATATTCAATCAAAGACAATCAGAAGGTCAGATTTCGGATGGGACAAATAGGACAAGTTTGTTTTTAAAGACTTGGTAGGACAGTCATGGAGGATACCATTGGGGAACGGAGTCAACAATCAGATCTAAAATAGGTTGCAGGAGGAAAGGTTTTGAAGTTTTATGATCAGAGGCAAGGTAGGCACCATTTCCTCAGTCTTGAGGTATTAGCAAGTTGATTAGTAGACAAAGGGAGACATTCCATCAAATAGAGCACCTAACTAGGGTGAATTCTGCAAGACTTTAGAAGAAAATATTTTGAAAATGCTTGAACAATGGACCTAGACCATGCAGGATGAATTCTAGCCCATAAAAACTAATTCTCAAGCATGAAATCAAATACCAAATGGAGTGGGAAACAGGATAAACAGTCACATAAAGAAATTACTTACTGAAGAAAAAGATGACACAAGAATCTCTGACATGAAAAATGTTTTACATTCCTCCTCTGCAAATTTCATTCATCTACTGAAAACTTGAATCCATTACAATGTAGAGCCTCTCTTCTCTTTAAAATCCCCCTAAAACTATCAATTACAATTGAATTTATATAAGAATAACATCTGCCTAACCTTGAATTCAAAACCTAACTGTACTCTAAAAATAGAAACAGTTACAACAACGTTTCTCCTGCATATCTCTAATGGTGATAGCTGTGTGAAATCGGGGAGAGGTTTTTATAACTGGACATGTTTCCAACAAAACCCATGTATTCATTTCTCCAAAATCATCACAATATCCTTGGAATCAGCCTTTGAAACTGATGACTCAGATAATAAAATTGTAGATTTATGAAAAAATGACTTTTGAAGATATTTTAAATTCTCCCAACCCGTGATTACTGTGTAAAAAATGAAGGAGTTTTTTTGCTTATAGGCCTGTTAGGAATACAAACCTCTCTCTTTTTTGTAAAATTAAATTCCATATGTCCAAAACAATTCTTTGAATTTGATGGCTAAAATAGTCCTTTGGAAAACATGAAAAAGGGCCTGTACAAATGACTTTGTTTCTGCTAAACCATAGCACCTGTGTGAAAAATGAACGAGGTTATTGTGGATAGGTATATTTTGTAAAAAATCCCCTCTCACTTTCTCAAAATTCATCTTCATTTGATGTAAACAATTATTTTAATTTGATGACTAGAACAGTCATTTTGAAATCTGAACATTTTCCCTTTGAAGATGACTTTGATTCTCCCAATCTGTAGCACCTAGGTAAAAATTGAGCGAGGTTATTGTAAATAATAATGTTATCATGAAAAAAATCTTTCAGTTTTTGAAAATTATTCTTTGTTTTCTGGAAACAGGTCTTTGAATAAAATGACTAAAACAGAAAAAATATGTTATGTCGCTTCTAAACCTTGAATTGTTTAACTGTAATTCATAAACAGAGAACATATAGCATCTATCCTTGTAAGATCATCTATTTTAAGAGAAATCCCATGAATTGATTGATAAAGGTAGCCATATTTGTTAATAGTGCCTCCAAACACTTGAATAATCCCAACCTTTGGCACACTCTCCACTGTAAATTCTATTTGTAAGACTTTAAACACATACCAATACCTTCACAAAAGATCTCACTGTATATATTTATGCAACAATTCTGGGATGATCTTTTTGGGCTTCCCTTATACATTGTTGAGTGGTGGCTTCCCTTTTATTTCTATATTAAAATCAATTTCCAGCTCCTTGATCAGACTCTTTATCTCTGCCATTTTCCATGTGATTACAAACACGTAAAAGTTGACTTTGGAAATATGGCGGACTGTCTCCTTCCTTTCATGCACAGCACACAAATGAAATGATTTTTTTTTTAAACCAAGTCAACTTTACCTTTACATAATGGTCTATTCTGGAGGATCCATTGAGCGGTTTTTCCCAAACTACTTTTCTCCGTGGAATTCACCAAACATTACCGCGTGGAAAGTGGTTTAAATTCGGCTACTACCTTTCCAATTTAACCACCTCACAACTTTACTCTCCGGAAACACTAATATCCATTGATGAGTTTTCACTTTTTACATTAGCCGTTGGATTATTATATGCTAGTGGTTTGATTATACCTTAAGAAATGTAATAGATCTTGTTTAGCGCTTAAACCTTCATTAAGACTTGGTTTGGTGAATAAGAGGCCGCTTTTTGACTTTGGAAAAAATATCCAAAACTATATAAGTTTGAATATAAATAAAATAATAAGTTTATAAAACCCATTTTATAAATTTCATTCAAAAGTTAATAAAACTTTTTGCTCCACTTGTGAAAAAATTTATTTCTCTTTTTACCTAAAATTCCTTTAACTTCTCTTCTTTGCCAACTTGGCAATAGCTTAATGAGAAAACTTTGGAAACCAACTCAATCACCCATGAAAACTTAAAATTTTGAAGGCAATAAGACCAATTCCGACAAAAATAAATTTAGTGCTAACAAATGGCTCCAACTAGGGATGCTATCCTCACTGCGAGGTAGCAAAAAACCCCATAGACCAGGTGCCAAATCCATTGGGATTCTCTTAATTTTTCTCTGAAATTCTCAACCTATTTTGAATTGAACCATCCACTGACACCATTTTGAAAACAAATCCCACTCTGTCAACCTGTAACCTGTAACTGAATAGCACTTGAAACTGAAACCAAACTGAAAAATGCTGAAAGAAATGCTCACCATGTCGAGCTTATTCATGCCTACCTATCCTACTTAACTAAGCACTAATTCCCAATAAAGCAAAATCTCACTTCCAATGAAGCCAATCAAGCAATTTATCCAATAATTCCATTTCTTCCTCACGCTTGATCGAAATTATAACATAAGAACAAAACAACAATAGGTTATGATGAAAAATTTGTCCTTTGTTGCAAACATATAACCAACTACTCCATCTGAAAAATTTATCCATGTACTCTGCTAATGGATCATAAAAAACATGACAAATTTCAAAATACTCAATCACCTGTTTGTCATGACAAGGATGTCCAAAAAGTAGCTCCTCTTGCATACTGTCAAACTGATCTTTAGAAGATCTTTGAAAGGAATTCTCATTGTTAAGTCAGTAAATTTTTTCTTCAATTTTGGTTTGACTTCTCCATTTTTGGTTTGTTTTTTCATTTTATTTCAAGTAAGGTTTTGTTTTAAATCTCATTTTTAGTTTCCTTTAGGGACTTTTTGGTTGATTACATGGTTCTTGAGATTGCTTTTTATAGATTTCTTTTAGTTTTGGTCCTTTGCATTTCAGAAGGGGTTAAAGAAAAGTCATATTATCAAAAATTGATTCATTAATGTTTATTTGGAGATCAGCTAGACTTGATTTTTAACATAGCAACTTTTTAAACCTCTGACAAATTAGCAGAAAATTGAAAAATAGCGAAAATTTGGCATGGGAGTTATTCTTGTAGCGCTGGACAAAAATTTTACAAAGGGCGCGCTACAAGAATATCGCGACACTTTTTTTTTTCAAATTTCAAACAAATTTCTATCATGATTTTGTTTGTGAATGACTAATCGCATTGTGTGAGTGGTTTAGTACGTGTATGCTGCAGTTTAAGCACGATTTCAGGTGGTTATCAGTCACGAAACAAATCAGGTTCATTATTGCTTATAATGCGGAATCAGTTGGACAAACATCAGTAAATCTCGGTCTAAGCTGGCATAATTCTCGTTTTACACGCATTATCATAGGAGAAGAGTGCTCGTGAAGCATATCAAATCACTAAGAAGGTGGATTGTGTTGCTGTGGAGAAGAGACAGTGTTATAGAGGACAGCGGAAATTAGGGCTTCTTAATTCACTTACCTGCAGTCAAGGAAATTATATGAAGACACCTGTATGCATAAGGAGAGGCCGTTGATAGCCCAAGATGAAGGTTTAAGCCGTGGCAGTTGAATAATTGACAGGTATTTCAATACAAACCCCTATAATTGAAAAAATTGGGTTTTTCTCACTGGAGGCTATTTTGGAGAAATTGGTTGCTGTAGAGGTTAGAATAGGTTTCAAAATGAACTATTCTCCACAGAAATAATTGCTTGGAGCTATTTTGAAGAATTTCACTGAACACAGCATCAAAATAGCCTTAAATTTAAAGCAGCCAGTTTTAGAATTTCGATGACAGTTTGAAGGAAGGTTGTCTATGTTTGCTCTCCAATATACTAAAAGAAGAACTCTGATATTGATGCATATTGGTTACAATGAGCTAACTGAAAAAGATTTCTCTCAGACTTAATGCTCATTTGAATCAGAATCTATAGGAATCAACATTGAGATGATTTATAGATTTCATTATGTTCATCCTTCACATAGAAAATGTTTAGTTTACTGGTGAAACTGTTGATAACTGTCATGATTTGTAAAATCAATTGTTTGGAGAACATGTTGGCTTTTATATACAGGTTTTGGTGACAGTTTTTTGGCTAAGATGAATATATTGCAGACAGGGGTGTTTCTTCTCTCTTCTCATACATATAGTCTCCAGTTGGATTAATAAACCTGTGGTTGAGGTTACTCTTGCAAAATTTGAAGCTGTGATAATGTTAGGGTTTGAGGATCAAGGATGATTGATACACAGAAAGAGGAGCACATCCTGAAAATAGAACAACCACATTCACTGATAGCCTTCAATTACATTTAACAGCCTAGACACTGCAATTAATTAAAGTGCTATTTGTGTGATTTGAATCAGTTTGTCTTAAAAGAGGAGTTCATATCTGAATTCATATTATACTTCTAATCTCCTTAACCCTAAATTGAGGAGTTTTAGTGCCTTATATATTCTAAAACAGTTCGACATTATGCCTGATGGTTCCTTTTTGAAATTAAGCAGTGCTATATTGTTCTTATGACAGTTTTCATTTATGATTGATCTATTCTCACAGTCTATCTATCCACAGACCTAGTTGTATGGTTGAGACAAGGGAACATTGAAGGTATGTCCAGGAGTGTACAGCAGATTGTGAAAGAGTTCAAAGAACAGAAAACCAGTTTACAAAGCATCTGTGAAACCTAAAACCAGATTGTTTCTAATTCCTAAAAGAAGAAGATGGGAAAGAGTGGGAAAAGTGGTAAGGTCAACAGGGCTGAGCCCACTGACTTGACCTGGATTGAGAAGCTTCCTGACTGTGCATAATTGTTCAAACAAGCAGGCTGGCTGAGTTTCTTCAGGAAGATAGATGGCTATAATGCACAGGTTTCTTGTAAATTTGCTCAGGGACTTAAGGATGATATGGTCATGATGGATGCTAAAATTCAAACTGACTGTGGAATTAATTGCAGAGGCTACTGAGATTAGTAATGATGGTGAACATTGGTTCAAAAAGTTGCCTTTTGATTTTGAACCATAAAGGTACCTGCTGCCTAATGTGACTCCTGACTGGAAAAAGGGTATTCTTATTCAAAATTTCAGGAAAGAATGGATTGAGCCCATAAGGATACTTCAGAGCTATGTGACCTGTGAGGGCAGGTATTCATTTGTATTTAAAT
>LPNX010401382.1:0-12002 GCA_001517045.1 Pseudotsuga menziesii
AACATACACAACCAAATCGATGGTGGGGCTTTTACCTTGAGCTCCTCACCACGATTAATTACATTATATACATCATGCATACGGGGTCGAAACTGGGGACGTGACATTCCCCTCCCCCTTAGAATAACACCGCCCTCGGTGTTCCATTACATATATACAATACATATACAATTGCACATCAAAATTTCAAAATTGCAGATCTATACCACGTTCAATCATTTACTTTGAACGTTCACGACCAAGCCTCTCGGCTTCCATGGAATTTTCCTGCTGGTCCTCAGCTTCTAGCTGATCCCGAAGTCTAGGAAATTTGCGGCTATCAGCTTCATCATGTTCTCTCATTGGGCAGTCCCAGCGTAAATGATGTCCTTCGCATCTCCAGCATCTCACTGGATGCTTCATCTTTACCTGCTCAATTTCCTTTGAGCCTTCATGCCTGGACCGTTTCTTATCGGGTCGCTTGGACGAATGTCCCATCGCTGATCCACCTTCCTTTCCTTTGCCAATTGCTCTCAGAAGGCTTTTCACCTCCCTTTGCAAACAAATAGATTCTTGCAAAATCTGGTGGTTCATTTCACTCTGCCTTCTCTGTATCCTGAGCACCTCCCCAAGATTCTCTTGGGTCTTGGCAATCACTTGAAGGAGACTTCCAGCCAAGTCCAACAACTTTTGATATGCTGCCATAATCAACGTGCACCACTTGGTTTCACCTTTCTCACCTGTGGAATGCACCATTGAAATTCTATCAGACCAAGCATAATATAGATATCAAAATCAGTTAGTTAATTACCCAATTTGGCATGATAGTCCAAGTCTCATTAAGGAAACTTTCATATTTTTCATGCCTTCCCCCAACAGGCACATGAGCTCATTCATGTCCATTCCTGGGCAGGGAATTAACTATTCCAGCATTCACAAATTTGCTTAAGCAAATACATACATTTCATTCTCAATCATACATGCATTCAGCAATCTTTTGTTTTCACAATGCATAAACATATATATACATATAATCAAAAGGCAAGAGAGAGCAGTAAGAGTTTTTCCCCTCTTTATTTTGTTCCATCCTGGAACCCACACCATCACTGTGGCTTTTCATGCTCTCAGCCTCTTTCGCTTCACCGTGAATGCTGGACCAATCTTTCTTGGTCATGACACTTAGTGTCTTTGGCCTATTCCAGACCTCTAAACCATGGAGTCTCTCCACATGGTTTGTCTCGGCTGCTAGGACTCCCCCGTCTTACTAGCACCTTTTCCATTACCGCTCAACCTGAGCTTTCCAGGACAATCACATGTCCACATGCACCTCTAGGATGCTCTCATATTCCTCGCTCCCAGCGATACCTATATCCAACATTGAATAGATTCAAATGTTTAGTTTATTCTCATTAGTTTTCATCTCTAGAACAAGAGCTTAAAACATCATATCCAAATCATATACACAGGTATATTCATAAGCAAAATAATCCAATACTTATCTGTATTGTGCGTTTCCTCATTCGTCCACAGGATCCTGCTTCGCCTTGCAAGCCTTGGGATCGCCTATGGACTCAAATGTTAGGTCAGCACGCTGGCTTCTCCTCAACATCAAATAATTAATGTCCAGCCAGTACATAACCATGTCAACTGGGCTTGGAACTTTATCATGACCATTCCTAGGTCTAGGATCTACTATGGATCCTTAGGCATATAACAACCCATCATACGCTTATGTCAACAATGACACATACACTTATATCAACATGCACTTATACCAACATTCACTTATATCAACATGCACTTATACCAACATGCACTTATATCAACCATTTACCTTTACCTTTAGCCTGTCAACACAAGCAACACAAGCAACACAGGCAATACAAGCAAACTCATCAGCATCATTGCTCTAAAACTGTAATCACATTTCATTTCATTCACTATCAAGTATTGAGACACCAGGAGTGCGTCCACTCCCCAGAGTGTAATCGATATTGAAAACCCTTTCATGACTCGACATCGGAAAAGTGTGCACCCATTCCCGGTGTGTGCCGTGCAGGCCCTATGCATACTCAAGTAATCATTCATCATGGAAATAAATCAAAACATGTTTTGCATATACAATTTAATAATTAAACATGCATATTCATAGCAAAGGGTCACAGAACACTTATCCATTTTCCGTCGCAATATGCCTTTAGATCTGTTAGGCACCATCCAGGAGTTGGGAAAAGCTGAATGCTAAGCTGGTGAGCTCACTGCAGAGCTAGGAATACCTACACCAAAACTAGCCTGACTTCTAAGACACCCACACATACCCAGCACAAGGAATCAGTCCCTTCTCTGCTACACAGTCCCTCAGGCCCTGCATTCCCTTCTGGTGCTATCCCGGGGTTGTGGAGAAGAAAGTCAGCCCTCTAGCTCTGTCTGTGTGGTTTCCAATCACCAAGTTTAAGCAAACCAAGGCCCCATCCCTGTTTCCTGTTTACATTTCATATTCACACCTGTCTCACTGACATAATCCAAACCATCTCACTCATGTTATCACCAAACATGCAGTGCAGATGAGACATTTTTAAAATGTCTAATGGAGTTTCACCCGAACCCCATTTCCAAGATAAGGGAAAACCTTCCCATGAAGCTTGGCTTCTGCAGGCCATCGCATATGGTCTTCCTGCAGTGTGTACCCCTGACACATTCATCAAATAGCCAAACAGTTAATCATCACCTGATACTACAATCCAAATTGGTTGTTCCATCACTAAGCAATGACATTAGCAATCAAATTCAATAAGGATTTACAATTCTACTACAGAAATTGACTTGCTCAATTGTGGGTTTCTTGTAAGCAGCACTACCATGCCCATTATAATTTTATGCTTACTATCATAACATGAATACCCACTTACCATGTGTCCCTCCTGACACAATCTCACACAAGCCAACAATGATTAGTAGCCGTTAGTACCTCTTAAATCCGAAATCCACAATTCGAATTTAACAACCCATACCAACTAATTTTCACAACCATGAGACTTCTTCTCATAAATAGTAGATTCTGGCAGTGGTCAGGAACTTACCTCTCACTGTCATGTTTGAAAGAATCTACCTGAAACATGAATTTTAGCCAACCAAACACAATCTTGTGCAAGCCAATGGTGACTATAAGTGGTCAGCATTTTCTTAAATTTGAAATTCATAACACAAATCTAACAAGCTCTTTTACACGGTAGATTCCATCATTGGTCAGGGTCTTACCTCTCAATGCCATTCTTAAAATAATCTACCTGAAACACAAGCTTCAACAACCAAACACAAGCTTATGCAAGCCAATAGTGACTAGTAGTTGTCAGCAATATTTGAAATTCACAATTCAAATTTAACAAGCTCTTTTACATGGTAGATTCTGGCATTGGTCAGGACCTTACCTCTCAATGCCATTCTCAAAATAATCTACCTGATACATGAGCTTCCATCAACCAAACACTTGGTAAGTATGGATACATTTACTATCTCATTGCTACAACCATCATTGAAGCATTTTCAGAATTTATTAAATTCAAATACTTCAAGGTTAGTCACACCAGTGTTCTGAAAGCTCATTTACTTCCTACCATCATTATCATACTAACATTGCAAGGTATAGTCATATCATTCATGCAATTAACCGAGGGTTTAGATACCCTTACTTCACAAGCGTATCATTCATACCACCTTGCTCTTCCATAGAGCATTTCTGGCAGCCACTTGTTCATGACTATCCTGCATTCATAACAACCTTCGAAACAGTTCCAGAATTATTATTAATTTATCATGTCAGCTTGTAGTTCTCCATAATATCACATGCATTCATCTCAATGAATTCATGCAATGCATCATAAAATTTGCACCTTTACTTATGCAATCAGTCATTCACACCCTTCATATGCATACATCCATTGCATAACTACAAGATTCATAAAATCTTTCTAATGCATGTCCATTCAACGCTACCTTGCATTGATTCAGGAATACCATGGCCTAACCATGACTACCTCATATAGGATGCATTCCTATAATTAATATCATCAACATATATAGGCATGACACCTTTCTACATTCCAATATTCACATGGTGTGAGGTCTCTTACCTGGACCAATCCATGGAATCTGCCATAAGCAACTCTTACCTGCAGGAGTCGTACTTACGCCCTTGCCATGACCACTTTAGTTGGTCCTTTGCAGGAGATTGCAGAATTTGCTCACCAACTTTTGTCATGGACTTGTTGCCTTATCCCTTCTCCATAGGGTTGCTGGTCTCATCTTTCAGCATCTGCAACATATTCATCCGGGTCCATGTCATCGTTGGTTTGTCCACTAATGCCAACATCAAAACAATGATTATCATTAGTGGTACATTATAAATATATAATTCCAAATATTCTTACCAACATGCAATATCCTATGCATGCAATTCATATCCTCATGCAATTAAAGCATAAACTCAAGAAATGAAGTTATAATCAGCAATATAGGGTCTAATGAGAACTTCCCTTTCAAACCCCTCATCTTCTCGTGGAATCCCTTTTCCACACAGCAGCTGGTTGGCTTCATAGTCCTTGCTGCCCCTAGGCATGCAACTGTCCAGACTTGTCGATTTGATAACATCAGCCATCCTTAGCACTTTTCTGCTTCATGCTCGGCTTCTGGTCACTTATCCTCGTTCCTTGCTGGATAAGCTTTCCAACGCCTGTTCACACGCGTCATTCCGACCTCGGATGTGAAAACCACACCCCTTTTAAGAATGAAGGATTTTAGCAAACCTTTGCATTTTACACACAGCTGCATTTTGGCCGAGAATGTTAACTTCAGCCACCGCACTTCCATTGCATCATTCATCTTTTATGAATTCTAGATTCGACTAAATTGCTCCAAACATAGAGTCTTCTTCTCTCAAGAGCGACTGTCTCAGGGGGGACGACGGGGGTCAAGGGGGCTTGCCCCCTTGTGGCTTGGGTCGAGGGCAGTGCCCTCGTTTTTTTTTTTTTTTTTGTAAATCTATGTTTTTCACGCAATTTGGCGCATTAGATCGCTGCCTCATTTCTCATTTTCAGCCCTGAAATTCGCTGAAAAACAGCCCAAAATTTCACTGAGAAACAGTTGAAATCGGCTCCTGGAACCATTGTTTCTTCCGCCGTATCGGCTCCTCCGTCAATCTCCCAGCCGCAACGTTGGCTCCCACTTCGATCTCCCAGCCGCAACGTCGGCTCCTTTCCCATTCCTTCCTCCACCGAATCAGCTCCCGGACCATTCTGTCCTCCGCTGAATCGGCTCCCCGGAAACTCTCAGCCTTCCGCAACTGCGGCTCCCCGGATGTTCCAGCCCTTCCGCAACTACGGCTAACTTCACATCGGATGCTGAACTGCTTTCCATCCGCAACCTCGGCTCTTCGGAAGTTCTTCCCATCCGCAACGGCGGCCCCCTTGGAAGCTTCAATCCTTCCGACATATCGGCTCTCCAACCAATCTCCCTTCCGCCGTATCGGCTCTCCAGGAGTTCCAAACCGTTCACTCTTTTCTTGGACGAACTCTTCACATCGGGCGTCGGCTGAATCTTGAATCGGACGCAGGATTGCTTAGTCGTCTGCAATGTCGGATGGAAGACTTTGCCAATCCTTCCGCAACGCCGGAAGTTCACTTCCTTCAATGGCCCGACCGTTGCATACTTAGCCAAAATTCCGAGCTTTCTTTTCGCGCGTCGGCGATCGGATGGATCTTCAAACTCTCCGCGGCGTTGGCGATCGGACGGATCTCGAATCGGACGTGAGATCACTCCGCCACCCACAACGGTCGGAGGGGAAGATCGTTGCTCCACCCGCAACGACGGAGGTTAACTCCACGAATCCTTCCGCAACAGTCGGACGGGTAACTTCACCCACTCGTCCGCAACGGCGGACGTTGACTTTGTCAATCCCTCCACAACGGCGGAATTCCAATTCCTCCAGTGGTTCGACCGCTCACACTTAGGCGATTTTCTGAATTTGTCTGCTCACTGCCGTTTTGCTGAACAGAGAAGGTAATTCTACCTTCTATCACTGCACCTTCTTGGCCCATAGAGGCCCATTGTTGCAACCATGGCGCTCTGATACCATATTGTCACGTCCCCGTCCCTCAACTGGCGAAGAGGACGCGACCAACACAACCGGGCAAAACGCCCCATGAACATAATCAAATGAAATCAATGCTGGAATTAAGCATACACAGATGCATTCATCTTCAATCATACAGTGGAAGCAAACACACACATTCCAGCAATCTCCATGTTCATTATAATTCATTTAACATCAATATGATTTACAGAGATGGGATAACAACAGCACTTATCTGTTAATGAAGAATTCACCCGCAACCAGCTACGTTGCTGCAACGTTCCACCCAACCATAGGCCAGCTTGCTCATCAATCTCTCAGCAACGCTGCCACCCCCGAGCTGGGCATGATTCCTTCTGGATAAGGGTCAATTGCAGGCTTATACATAGCCAA
Source organism: Pseudotsuga menziesii (assembly GCA_001517045.1). NCBI lineage: Eukaryota > Viridiplantae > Streptophyta > Pinopsida > Pinales > Pinaceae > Pseudotsuga > Pseudotsuga menziesii. Next base: position 6,500 of record LPNX010401382.1, read on the forward strand.
GGGGACACAAAACAATGAACTAACACTGCTGGGTTTCACAGGCTTTCAACAGACAAGCCATGCCAGCACAGTCCAAGGTTCAACCACTGCATACCAGCAGCCAAACAATCCCTTCACAGCTCTGTGAAGAAGTCATAAACAACAGGGGACAGCCCCAAACAATGGATGAGCACAGCTCAAGTCCAATGGACAACCCAGAGTTGGTTTTGGCCCTAACGTGGCCAAAACAACTCAACCACAACATCCCAGACCAGGGAAACAACAACAATAGCCCAATTTCAAAGTAAAACAATGGCAACTATGCACAGTCCCAAAACACAAAAACTCAGCCCACGAATTGGAAACCCACAGTGGCTCAAAATGAAATTGAACACCACAGCCAACAAAACACAGGAGAAACAGCAACCCCAAAACATGACAGTGAGAACGGCTCTCACAACATGGGAAAACGACCCAAACACCCTATGCGTGAGGAAGAACTTACACCAAACAGCAAAATGCACGGGAAATACCTACCTGATTTCTCTGCGTGAGGATGAACAGACCTCTGCGTGAGGATGAACAGACCACAGTAGGAAAATGGCTCACTACGAATTGGGAACTACGGCCAACCAAAAACGTGGAGAAGACAAAAACGAGAAGCAATCCCTCTTCGTGAGAATGCACAGCAATGGAGAGGACGCGAATTTGCAGTCAACGGGTGCTCAGCCACTCGTGGAGAAGAACAGAATGCCCACGTGAGACCAAATTCGTCCAAAACCTATGCGTGAGGAACCAACAGACCCAAAATCGTGGTGAGTGGGTGAACAGACCAGGGAGGAGTGCGTGAGGGTGAAGAATGGGCAACGTGGGTGGAGTGGGCAATTGGGTAAGGCTGATAGCCTCCCACAACCACAACCACTTCAGCAATAAATTCGCTCATCCATAACTCCTCAACCACCAGCTGAGCATTAAAGAGGTTGACAAGGTTGGATGAGACAAAAAGGGTGACAAATAACAAAGGTGGCAAAACAACAAGGCAATAAAACATGGGTTTTTCCCCTTAACCAAGGTTTGACATCCCCCACCCCTTATCCTTTGGAACCATGCCCTTTTCATTCAACGTTGCACTGCCGTAGCTGGTTGTGGTTTATTTTAATTGATGTGCAGGTTTACATGATGTCAAATTATAAGGTGCCGGATAGCACGACAAACCTTCGGCAAATATCCCCATTGACGAACATACACAACCAAATCGATGGTGGGGCTTTTACCTTGAGCTCCTCACCACGATTAATTACATTATATACATCATGCATACTGGGTCGAAACTGGGGACGTGACAATCCTCAACATCATCATCATTGTCATCATTGTCATCATGGTCATCATGGTCATCATCATCATCATGGTCATCGTCACCATGGTCATCATCATCATCATGGTCATCATCATCATCATCATCATCATCATGGTCATCATCATCTTCATCGACACCCTCATCCTCAACATCATCATCATTGTCATCATCATCATCATGGTCATCATGGTCATCATCATCATCATGGTCATCATCATCTTCATCGACACCCTCATCCTCAACATCATCATCATTGTCATCATCATAATTGTCATCATCATCATCATGGTCATCATGGTCATCGTCATCATGTTCATCATCATCATCATGGTCATCATGGTCATCATCATCATCATGGTCATCATCATCATCATCATCATCATCATCATGGTCATCATCATCTTCATCGACACCCTCATCCTCAACATCATCATCATTGTCATCATCATCATCATGGTCATCGTCATCATGGTCATCATCATCATCATCGTCATCATCGTCATCATCATCATCCTCATCATCATCATCATCGTCATCATCGTCATCATCATCATCCTCATCATCATCATCATCGTCATCATGGTCATCATCATGGTCATCATCATCCTCATCACCCTCATAGTCCTTAAAGTTGATTTAAGCCTCAGGTGATGAGGTGTGAGCTTTGTATGTTCTTTATGTCTTTTTTTTGCACTCATCGTTTGCACTTTTGAGCACATTTTTTAAAATATTTTTGGCATATTCTAGGAACAAAAATATCATGGAAAATAGTGCATAAATAATGTATGCAATTCAAAATGTTAAATGGTAAAAAATACTCTTTTGGAATGACATGTTATGAAGTCATTTCTGAATATTTATCGCAATTTATGGCAATACAAGAATCAAATCCATTTAGATATGATAGGATCATATTTACTTACTCAAATGTATCTCCTATCACACACTAAATTTTATGTTCTATTACTTACTAATAAAAGTTGTGTTATATTGTAATTCTAGTATGGTTTTCTCTAAAGTTTAAACATTTTCAAGCATCAAATGGAAGATTTCAAGCATTATGACATGAGGACATAACGTTTAAGAGAGAATCTTTAATCAAGAGTTCATTGCCAATTCATTTCTATTTCTTTTGACATGATATTGTCTAATAGTTATTAATGTTATCAAGTTATTTTCTATTTTAGAGATAACAATGAACATGAGTATGGAGATAAGCATACTAACTTTAAATCTATTTTATTTCTATTGTTGTTGGCATGATCTTGTCTAATAGTTGTTGGTATAGTTATTAAGATAATTTCTACTTTAAAGATACTAATGAATATGCACATAGACATAAGAATATTAACTTTAAAACTATTTTAGCAAAGGGAGTTTCCTCAGGAAATAATTGCATACAACAATTCTTATTCATAAAAGATAGGTGAACTTTTTAGTATTGAAAATAAATATACAATGAATTCAAGGTCTATTGAATTCAATTTTTATAATGGCCTACTTATTACTTGATATCACTTAAAAGAAATGGATCTATGTAAATTTAACACATTTTCTTTGAGAACAAAATCGCATATGCGATATATCGTATATGCGATATATTGCATATACGATATATCGCATATGCGATATTGAAAACCCTTTTCCTCCATAAAAAACCTAAAATTCAATATCGCATATGCGATATATCGCAGGTGCGATTTATGTTATATAGAAAATGTAGGGTGGCGTTGTGTTGGCCACCTTTAACGTATCAAAAGACATAATTTGTCTGAACCCGCACACAAAGAATTGTTGGACATGCAAATTTTTATCATTACTTACATATTTTCATAGTTTTGTACAGGTTTGGGTGGATTTCAATGGGGAATGTACGTAATAGAGGAAGAAAGTCAGCAAGGAAGGTGCTTACACCGGAAGAAGCAGAAAAAAAAAAGAAAAAAAAAAGGGAAGATTCAAGAAATCGTCGGCATTCATTAGATGAGCAAATAGTTCCCATTCCCGCTCAAAAGATACCTAACCTAGAGGCTAAGGAATATAATGCAACCTTAAAAGAAGCTGGTTATACGGAAGTTGATATTGTTAATCCATTAGTAAACGGTCAATCTTCTGAACAGTTCAATAATTATGTTACCCTCGATGCAAATGTGACTCAGCAACAACCATGTTCGGTGGTTCAATCTCCTAATAGAAGTTGTGAGCCGACAGTGGATGTAAACGTCACTCCAGCATTTCAAATGGCAAGAAATTTTGCATCAAAATGAAAGAGAACTCCTAAACGAATACAAGTGGACGAGAGCAGATTGACTTCCATGGAAGGTAAGGTGGCTAAACGCACTATCCTTCGTCATTCTTCTCAAATAATGAAACAATATTTTGATAACAAATCCGAAGCCGGTAAATGCCAACTGTTTTTAGCTTTGCTTAAATCTAGAAATATGGAAACTGTTAGAAGAAATTTAGGCATAACAATAATGAAGAATATGGAATCAAGTAATCACATTGTTAAATCTCTTGCTGCTGCATTCACATCGATTGGTAAAAAAACTCGTTCAAAAGACTGTAATGTGGCTCGTCGTGTATTGGCTGAATCAATTGTATGTAGATCCACACGGCAACGTCGTTTACTTAAATGCACATCAGAAATTGTTCCTGTACATCCAAAGACTCTTAAAAAATATTCAGTAAGAAGAGACAACCCTGATGTAGAGGGACAAATGGAAACATTATGGGCATTTAGCAGTAGACTGCCCCGCAAAGACATGAAGTTAGTCGAAGTAGTGAAGGTCCTAGTGCAAACGTTTTGGCATGATAACACTAGGCCTTCTTCTAACACGAAGGATGTGTTAAAACATTGTAGGGGTTCTCATCACACTGAACCTCATGTTAAGCATTATCTTGACATGACACAAACTCAACTGTTCGAGATGTTTAAAGTTTCCCATCTAGAGCTAAGGCTCGGGCAAAGATCTTTTGAAAAATGCAAGCCTTAGTATGTTAGAATCAATACCATCCGGAACACTTGTTGTTGTAGATACCACATAGAGTTTGACCTATATTACCATACATTTGCACATATACGTTGTTTTTTGCATCCTAACCATGTGCAGGAATGCTTAAGTACAGTACTGCCAATTTCATCCAGGGATTTCATCCATAGCCTCATGTGTCCGAGGCAAGATGGGCAGACACATTACTTAAAACAATGTGTAGACGGTTCTTGCAACAATTGCAGTGGGCTATCCTTATGGTCTGATTGCATCCATGAAAGTGAAGATCAAGCATTCGGGAATGCAATTGTTGAGAAGCAGAACTATCAGTATGAGACATATCAGCTAAATGATGGGAAAGAGAGCAGGAAGATTAAATTGGTGACTTCACAGGTAAATTCTTGAATATTGACAAATTAATATTCACGTGTACACACACATTTTTTTATGTGGTTTATTGACATATTAATATTCATGTACCAGGTTCGAGTATGTGATTTTATTCTAGAGTTTCGTGGAAAGATCCAACAGTACATTCAACATGTCGATATAGCACGGTGGCAAGATGAGCAATTCAAAATATGCCGGGACACCTTCCCTCTCGGAACAATACTATTAGTGGTTGACTTTGCTGAAAATTACACCCTACAACCACAAAATGAAATTCAAAGTCAATACTATCACTCAGAGCAGGTGAGCTTAATGGTGCATATCACGTATCGACATGGGAAAGATAGCAGTGAAGAGAAACGTGTGATACTGAAAGAAAGTCATTTCTACATAAGTGGCGACCGGACCCATGACATCCATTACGTGAAACATTGCTTTAAATTATTCTATGACCACGTGATAGCTATGGATATACCATTTTATCGTCATATCATTTGGTCAGACGGCTGTGCTGGACAGTTCAAGAATGCACGTGTATTTGAATGGTTGTGTTTGTTGCACCTAAAATACAAGGTTCCACATGTATGGAACTACTTTGAAACTGGTCATGGAAAAGGAGAGCACGATGGTGCTGGTGCATGCATTAAAACTGCCCTTCGAAGGGAAGAGATGAAGTTCACAGGCACTCGCCTTCGAGACGCAGCATCTATAGTCCAATGGTGTGCATCTGTCATGGGAGAACAAGCAACAAGGAAACACTTAGTGCGAAGAATATTCTGGGAGG
>LPNX010401421.1:0-95708 GCA_001517045.1 Pseudotsuga menziesii
TCCAGGTTCGAGCTGTGAGTTTTGTGGCATAGAAGGTTGAAACAAAGACTGAGTAATCAGGCCCTAGCTTCGAGAGGATGGACAATACGAGCTGCTCATATTTATTTTCAATACCACACGGTTTCAGCTGCAAAACTAGTGCTTTGAACTTGGAGAAATATAGCTGCAGGGATTCAAAATTACTGGGACTCAGGGAAATCAATTCATTTTTGATCTGGTGTCCCCTCATCTCATCTATCTTTCCAAAGAGTTCAGAAATTTTCTCCCATACTTGATCCGGTGAAGTCAATCCATCGAGATGGAAAAGGAGGTCTCGGGAAATACTGAGACATAGGAGGCCATAGGCCTCATCTCTCCGATTGTGCCATTTGATCTTCTCTGCAGCAGCATTGGGCTCTGCTTCTGTAGCCATAGTCACCCTGTAGAGGCCTTTCTCTCTCAATAATATCTCCATCTCTGCTTTCCATTCAAAATAGTTGAAAGGAGTGAGGATAGTTTTCTGTGAATCCATAGCTTTAGAAAATCTGTCCCGGCTGTCAGTAGAAGGCTCCCAGTCTTGATGTCGAACCTACAAAAATAATTTTTGGAGGAGAGTAACAACCTACAATGGCTCTGATACCATGTAGAAATTCAGGCCTGCATTAGATTAATTTCACTCACAGCAATTAACAATTGATCATGCAAATTATCAACAATGGAGACTGAATATGGAGCTGTAACACAAAATTATATTAACTGAGTGTACAATAGCCAACCCTGTAATAACATAGGCTGCTAAATATATAGAATACATGAGCAAATCGAATGCATAAGGAAGCATCCAAATCTAGCATAAAGCAGGCTTACCCAAATTAGGCAAATCCCCCATAGGTGTAAAAAGCTGATCCCAAATCTATCAAGGACCCCACGAATTAGCAAGGGTGCATAGGAAAGCTAAAGAGTGGTCAAATGGAAGCTCATACATGATTTTGCATGGAGGAAAGAGTGGAGGATGAAAGGGGAATAAAACAGGTTCACCTCACCTAGTCTAGCGTTCCTTATGTGCTTTAAAAACTGGAAAAGTAGTCAACAAAGCAGAAAAAGCAGAAGGGCGCCTAGGAGGCCAGGAATAAAGTAGATTTGATTCCCAGGACTTTCCAAAGCACTCCATGAGTCAATAATGGCAAGTTTTACCTCTATGGATAGGCAATTGACAACTTGCACATGGTGGGACTCATGGACTAGGCAAATAAGACAAAATAAATGAAATAATGTCTAAGTGGGTAAATACTATGGGTTGATTATTCTAACAGTCTATTCCTTCTGCGCCTTATGAATATTTAAAGACATTGGAATTAAGTTTCCCTATAGCACTCATGCTATTTCCCAGATGCATTTCTGCAGTTAAATCTCAATTCTCATGCTTTTAAATGCTCGAATTGAAAATTCACAATTCATTGCAATGATATAAAATCTGTTTCAAGGCACACTCTCTTTGTTTTCACTCTTGTTTCCCCACTCTATTAGAACTGATCTTGTGCAGGTAACTATGTTGGTACATAAGTTATAACTTATCTCATGTGTAATCACATGTAGCTTGGACCAATAGTATAATTGTTTGTCTACTAGAATAAGGTGTAAGATATTACATGTTTGTAACCAGGCTGTCATAATTTGGTTGCTAGCTAGACTGGTGGAACATTGCTTTTTTCTCTAGTCATGTGCATGCACTAATGTGTATTGCTAATCACATGGCTTATCAGGTCTTGAAATAACCAGAATGCCCAAGCTACATGATTTTAGATAACCAAATTGGTACTATTACATTGTCATCTTCTGATACATGCAACACTGTTGATGTTGATGAGTGTCCTTTCTGGTATTACAAAAGCCTCTTTCTCTATTTCCTTGTTCGACCATTAGATACTCAAAGTTGTGTATTGCTCCTTTTTACCATTATAGAGGACTCTGTAAGTTAGATTCTCAAATTCTTAAGGGGTTCTAGCTCAATGGAAGAGCACCTGCCTTACAAGCAGGAGGTTGGTGGTTTGATTCCTCCATGCCCAATGATATTATAATATCGGTTAAATACTAAAAATGACTAAATTAGTGACCAAAACATGAGAGACGTGAAACTAGGCATTAAAAAGGATGCAACACATGGCACTAATGATGAATCCGAACATGGCGTTGATATGGTAGCAAAATAAGACCATACTTTGGATGCAAAACATGGCGCTACATAGGAAGCAAAATATGGTGAAACAATAGAAGAAATATTTGGTGTCATTTTGGTAGCAAAACATGATGCAAAAAAGGAAGCAAAAATTGGTGCAAATTTGGAAACGAAAATTGGCACATATTTGGAAGTAAAACATGGTGCAAAATGGGATGCTAAAGTGTTAGAAAAAATGGATGCTAATTTGGATGCTAATGTGGTGCTATTAAGGATGAAAATATGGGGGTGTCATTTAAGAAGCAAAAGTAGAAACTTGCTAGGAAGCAAAGTAGGACGTTATTTAGGAAGCAAACCTCGACATTGTTTAGGAAGCAAAGTTGGATGCTATTCTAGAAGCAAACCTTGACGTTGTTTAGGAAGAAAAGTTGGACGCTATTCTGCAAGCAAAAAAAGAGACGCTATTTTGGATGTCATAAAGGATGCTATTTAGGAAGCAAAAAAAGACATTTTTTGGGATGCTTTAAGTTTTGTCCATGACGCGTCCCATTTAGCGTCTAGTTTGACCATTCAATGTAAAAAAATTTACACTAAAAAGGGACGCTAATTCCAGGATTTTTTGTAGTGCATAAAGTGTTGAGCAACAAATCTATCCCTCTCCCCATCAAAAGGAACCCATTCCTGTTGGGGCTCTGACCTTAAAGGTCCTTAGTTTTGGCAACTCCGCGGTTTTGGTGTGAAGCTTGTAAGCAGAGTTGCGGCACAAAATAGTCTTAGGGGTGTCGGGGTTGGGTCGAAGCCCCTCTTTTTGTAAATAACCCATGGTTTAAACTCATGTTTTTTAAGCCCATGTTTTAAGCTTATGGTATTGTAATAATGCGTTGGTATAAATAGGCACTTATGTAAAGAAGTCAGGTTAGGCCTTTTGAGACTTTGATGTATGATGAATTGATGCGAAGGAAGAAGGACCTATTTTAGGGTTTAAGGATAAGTCCCAGCTGAGTGCATGGATGACCTCTACAGCTGAGTGTGCAGAGGGTTTGTAAGAAAGGTGCTGCAACTGAGTGCACAGCTTAGGGTTGCTGAGAAGATCTGCAGCTGAGTGCACAGATCAGAACTATGTGTTTGTAAAGAGTTGAATATAAGCACAGTTCTGTGGACGTAGCCCATACACTGGGGGTGAACCATGTATATCTTGTGTTGTGGTGGTTCTTGATGTTTTGTTTATGTTTTATGCATTTGATAAGTAGATAAGTGTTGAGATAAGATAACTGTTAGATAGTAACTTCGCTATGAATTCCCAGTTAAGGGTTAAGCAATCCACTGTATGTTTATCTAACTATGAAGCTAATTAAGTAACTGTTAAATATCTATACTGTATATTTATTCTTTGTTAAGGCTAAAGGTACAGTAATATCCCTCTTCTGCTTGCAGAAACCTAATTCTGCGGCACCCCATAGCTGTTTCGGGTGAGACTGCAACCTATTCGCAGGTTGTTTCCGAAAGGGCCAACATTGTGGGTCATTTGTTGGTGCGAAAAGAAAAGGTATAAAACCCAGGTCTACCCATAGCCCAACAAATTGGTTCCGTTGCCGAGAAAATTCCATGAAGCAAACTGCTAGCTTCGCAGCGCAGTTGGAGGAAGCAGAACAGAAGAAGAGGGAAGCAAAAAGCAAGCAGGATGAACTAGCATGGGTAGTGGAAGAGGCGTGTCGGAATCTCCTTGACTTCGACATGCAAGCTGAAGAAGAACTAGAGCAGAAGATAGTCAAGTCGAAAGACTATGCACAATAGTCGCGGAGCCAGATAGAGAAGATGAAAGCAGAGCATGAGCATCAGATTGCGGAGCTTCAACTTTGCATCGCTCTGGAGATTCCACCAGAGGTCAGGGAACAGTGCCGCAGAGATATTTAGGCCTCAGTAACAAAGATCTCAGATCTTGCAAGCAGCGCAGAAAAAATGCTAGATGAAAGCGTCGAGGCCTGGGCAAACCTGCAGGACCATCCAGAAGTAGAAAAGTTGTAAGAAACCATCAAGCAGCGATAGACAGAGCTAGATGCAGTGAAAGCAAAAATTAAGACTCTTCCTCCTATGAAAAATATGCTCAAAGTAAAGCAAATCAATGAACTCCAGTAGGAAATTGAGTCGTGCAGAATGAAAGCAACACTGTTGGAAAATTCTGTGCAGCCCCTGATCAACGAAGCCTTGCAGTTGAGCACTATTGTGGACAGCCAGCTCAAAGTTCTGAAGGAGTATGATGCATTTGCACAGGAAAAAGCCAGCGAAGCATCAACAGCAGCATTGCGGGAGTTGGTGGAGAAGGAGCAAGCAGCCGATGACATCATGCGCAGCGTCAACAAGCAATTCACTATCTTTGCCAACAAGATCCTCCCACCAGAAAAATAGTAGAGTGTCCTGGGACGGGCCACTAGTGAGTCTTAGGGGCCTGTTGGGGCTCCGACCTTAAAGATCCTTAGTTTTGGCAACTCCGCGGTTTTGGTGTGAAGCTTGTAAGCAGAGTTGCAGCACAAAATAGTCTTAGGGGTGTCGGGGTTGGGTCGAAGCCCCTCTTTTTGTAAATAACCCATGGTTTAAACTCATGTTTTTTAAGCCCATGGTTTAAGCTTATGGTATTGTAATAATGCGCTGGTATAAATAGGCACTTATGTAAAGAAGTCAGGTTAGGCATTTTGAGACTTTGATGTATGATGAATTGATGCGAAGGAAGAAGGACCTATTTTAGGGTTTAAGGATAAGTCCCAGCTGAGTACGTGGATGACCTCTGCAGTTGAGTGCGCAGAGGGTTTCTAAGAAAGGTGTTGCAGCTGAGTGCGCAGCTTAGGGTTGCTGAGAAGATCTGCAGCTGAGTGCGCAGATCAGAACTGTGTGTTTGTAAAGAGTTGAATATAAGCATAGTTCTGTGGACGTAGCCCCCACACTGGGGGTGAACCATGTATATCTTGTGTTGTGGTGGTTCTTGATGTTTTGTTTCTGTTTTATGCATTTGATAAGTAGATAAGTGATAAGATAAGATAACTGTTAGATAGTAAATTCGCTATGAATTCCCAGTTAAGGGTTAAGAAAGAAACTGTATGTTTATCTAACTGCGAAGCTAATTAAGTAACTGTTAAATATCTATACTGTATATTTATTCTTTATTAAGGCTAAAGGTACAGTAATATTCCTTTTCTGCTTGCAGAAACCTGATTCTGCGGCACCCCATAGCTGTTTCGGGTGAGACTGCAACCTGTTCACAGGTTGTTGCTGAAAGGGCCAACACTGTGGGTCATTTGTTGGTGCGAAAATAAAAGGTATAAAACCCGGGTCTGCCCATAGCCCAACAATTCCGCATGAACCAACTCCCCAAAAGAATTGTCATCCAACCAACTAGGATTGAACTTAAAAATTCTGACAGGCTTTCTTCCTCACCCCCTAAACTCCATAAAAATTGAACTGTGATCAGAATCACCTCCAGTGGCCACCCATTGGATAACTAAATCCACCGCGTCCATAAAACCTTCCGACACCAAGAAACGATCCAGCCTCTTGGGCACCCTCTCCTCCCTAGACTGCTGATTTCTCCAAGTAGGAGAGATTTTGACAGGGTTTGTGTTCAGCCACTCCTTCCTCACCAAACCATCCAAGAAATAGTTTGATAAAACATCAGGCACCGCATGCAGACCCTATACTTCATTTTCCCCTAGGAAGAAGTTGAGATCACCACCCAAAATAAGCTCACACGCATCTAGGAGAGGGTTATTGAAAACCCGATCCCAAAAATTAATTCGATCCTGATATGGTCCATATAAATTCAAGATAGTAACCACCCACCCCAATTCTGGAATCAAAAGCTCCACCCCCAAACCAGAGGCAATACCCTAGACATTCTCACATCTACACACCCACGTTTTCCATCCAGAGACCAATCCCTTAGAGCGTCCACAAGCATCAATAGCAGCAAATTAAATACCAATCCAAAATCAAATATTTCAAAGCTCCCACCACCATATTATATTTCCCCATAGTTTCTTGTAGCAATAAAATGTCAGGTGTGAAGACATCAACTAGGTGCTTAAGCGACGATTTTTTGGAGGGGCTCATCAACCCACGCCAGTTAAAGGATAATAGTATCATGGTAAACCCCCCTCCAAGGCATTCTTTGCTGTAAATTCCTAGTGAATAGACGACTATCTACCACATGCCACCTCCCTCCTAGCTCAGTCCTGAGCTACAGAAAGGTGTGATTTACAACCCCTCCCCCGAGAAGAGGCCACTGAATTATCCAAGAAAGAGGGAATCCTCCCCCTCCATAAAATACCCCAAGTAGATCTCCCTGTTGCGTAAATTATAGTGAATGTTATGCCCTTTTGATGAAAAATAGGCTAATGACATCAGAGATGGTGAAGACGAAGTGATAATACCGAGTAAAGAACACTCCACCTAGCTGACCCTATACCTCCCTCAAGGAGGATCAACACCTCCCCCCTGATCATCATCCTTTATCAAAACACCATTGAGAACCCCATCTTGCACCCCACCCACATCAAGACCCACTGAAACCAAATCAGAACATGAAACAAAAGAAGGAATAGATGTTGTCATACATGATGGCGAGGAGGACGCCATAGGCTGAACATGAGGAGGAGACACCCGCACATCCCGCTCGATCGTAACCCTGGGTTCAATTGACACTGCTAGTGGAGGAAGATGCACCCTAGGCCCCGATTCCTACCCACTAAGAGGAGGCCCCATCACATCTCCCTTAGCCGAGAAAGCACCACATCTCTTCCCATTAAAAGTATGTGTGCATGCAGAAGCTAGGTGTCCATAAGCATGACACCTATGGCAACGAAATGGAACACCCTTATAATCCAGAGGATGATAGAAAGGACCATAGGGTGTTTCAATCCTCAATTACGCCATCAAACCCTTATTTAGATCTAGGCGAACCATAATCCGAGCCATAGTCCACCACCCTATCTATAGGAAGGAAAAATCAGCCTTTATGAATTCCCCAAGGAAATTCCCCACCATCTTGAAATTCTCCTCCGTTCAATATTCCATCAAAAAATCAGGGAGTCGAACCTAGATGAGCTCTTTCTCAACCACTTCTTTCTTGGAACCAAATATAGGAGTCCACATCTTTAGGCATACAGGAATTCCCGCCATGCACCAAACCTCATGCATAACCCACTCCACATCTTGTTTGGTTGCAAAACCAAAGGAAAACCATCCCCGCACTAGATTCGTAATCCTAGGGATAGCCAAAATATGACTCCCCCAGGATTCAATCGCCCAAGAAATGAGAAAAGGAAATCCAAAGCGCCCCCCACGGGCGCGACCAACCACCGTGAGATCATAAAACTCCACCACCTAGTCCATCTAAACGTCTGCACCAAAAACTAGTTTGTCCTCCCAAGGCTGCAACCTAAGACACTTCGACAATGCCTTACCAACCTTTTTCCTTCCCACAAAAGATGGTGTATACTCATAAATAGGTGCTGAATGAAGCATAAAATAAGAGGTACCAATACCACCACCTGTCAAGCCGATCTCATCCACTAGAATTTTCCCAAGCCTTGAACTCGTGATCGGTTCCAAAGTAACCTTACCTGAAAATAGGAAAAACCCCAGGGAAAAGGGCGTCGTCCCACCTGCCAGAGAAAGAGCCCCTGCCAATACCCCCAGTGAAGCTGAAAAAAACCCTGAGACTTCTCCCATGGAGGATAGGGTGAGGTCTAGTAGAGTACCCACCCCAGAGACAAAACCCTCAACAGAACCCAAGAGACCATTCGATCTGTAAACCACCCCTCCACCAGCCGCCACGTAGCAACCACCCAAGACAAGAGAAAAACTGCTAACCCCAAGATCAATTTCCCCCACTGATACAAAAATACCTCTATAGTCACCACTTTCTGTCTCAGGAAAATAAGAAATAGGCTTCCCCAAATCCATGGCACCAGTAACTCCCTCTGAAAAAATACCTCCAATAGCTGGACCGCCCCAAATCCAACCGACTCCATCAGGTCCAAAGTAGCATCAAATCCCTTCAAACCAAAAACGTCATAGCTAGAGTAACGATCCCAGGTGTAATCCACCTCTTATTCCTCTTCCGCATCCCAAGAAATGCTCTCAATAAACCCTCAATCCAAGCAATCCTGCAACCCCAGTGTCGGCCTCCCACAACTCACCACCCCAGCTCACCTGACCTCAGGTATTCCACCAGTCAGCTACTCCCTCCACCCTAAGAACTATCCACCAAAACTCCATAGTTTCACATGATAAACCTTAATGCCATAGCTCCTTGCTAGCAAGAATTAAATTTGTTTTCAACTTAATTTTACTACTATATGTAAAATGTTAAATCAAAATAACAAATTAAAAAAAATATTATAAATTTCAACCTACTTAGTCAACATGAGCTATTTGAAAGCAACCTACCTCCATGTGAGGTTGATTCCAAGATACATAAAGACCTCCAACACTCCATCATCATCGTCATCATCCTTATCATCATATTTGTCATTGCCATCATTATTCCCATCATTGTCAACTTCATCATCATCATCATCCCCATCGTCATCATCCTAATTGTCATCATGATCCTCATCCTCATTATCATCATCATCAACAACAACAACATCGACATCGTAATCATCATCCTCATCATCATTTTCATTATTGTCATAATCATCGTCACCATTAACATCATCATCATCATTATCGCCATCATCATTATCATCCCCATCATTGTCTTTGTCATTGTCATCATCATCATCATCATCGTCATCGCCATTATCATCATCATCATCATCCTCATCCTCATCATCGTTGTTATTATCGTCATCATCATCATCCTCATCATCATCTTTATTATCATCATCATCATTCTCATCATTTTCGTCTTCATAACTGTCATCAATATCCTCATCGCCACCATCCTCATTGTTATCATGATCGTCATCGTCACCATCCTCTTTGTCATCACAATCCTCATCGTCATCATCATTCTCATCCTCATCATCATTGTTGTCATCGTCATCGTCATTGTCATCATTATCATCCTCCTCGTCCTCACAGTCATTATCATCATCATCATCCTCATCCTCATCATCACTCTCTTTATCGTCATCATCATCATCGCCATTATCATCATCATCATCATTACCATCATCATCATCGTCATCCTCATCCTCATTGTGATCATCATCATCGTCATCATCATTATCATCGTCATCATTGTCATCATCGTCTTCATTGTCTTCATCATTGTCATCATTGTCATCATCATCATCATCATCATCATCATCATTATCATCATCCTCATCCTCATCCTCATTATCATCATCATCATCATTATCATCATCATCGTCATCATCCTCATCATCTTCTTTATTATCATCATAATCATCCCCATTGTTGTCATTTTCATAATTTTCATCAATATCCTCATCATCGCTACCCTCATTGTCGTCATCATTGTCTTCATCATCAATTATCATCAACATCATCATCATCATCATCATTGTCATCATCATCATCCTCATCCTCATCCTCATAGTCATTATCACAATCATCCTCATCCTCATCCTCATTGTCGTTGTCATCAACATCATTGTCACCATTATCATCATCATCATCATCATCATCATTACTGTCATAATCATCATCATCATCATCCTCATTGTCATCATCATCGTCTCCATCATCATCATCATTGTCATCTTCATCATCCCCATCCTCATAGTCATTATCATCATCATCATTAACATCCTCATCGTCATTGTGTTTATAGTCATCATCGTCATCACCATTATCATCATCATCATCATCATCATCATCATCCTCATTGTTGTCATCATCGTCATCATCATCATTATCATCAGCATCATCATCATCAGCATCATCATCATGATCATCCTCCTCCTCCTCCTCATCATCAACATCGTCATCGTCACCGCCATCATCATCATCATCATCTTCATCATCATCGTCATCATCGTCTTCATCATTTTCATCATTATAGTCATCATCATCATCCTCATTGTCATTATTGTCATTATCATCATTATCACCATCATTGTCATCATCCTCATCGTCATCTTCGTTATCATCATCACCATCCCCATCGTTGTCGTCTTCATAATTGTCATCAATATCCTGATCCTCACCACCCTCATTGTCATCATCATCGTCGTCATCATCAATTATCATCAGCATCATTGTCATCGTCATCATCATCATCGTCGTCGTCATCATCCTCGTCGTCATCATCCTCGTCCTCATAGTCATTATCATCATCATCCTCATTCTCGTTGTCTTTATCGTCATCATCATCATCACAATTACCGTCATCATCATCCTCATTGTCATCATCATCATAGTCATCATCGTTATCATCAGCATCATCCTCCTCCTCCTCCTCCTCCTCCTCCTCATCTACATTGTCATCGTCATCATCACCATTATTATCATCATAGTAGTCATCATTGTTTTTACTTATGTATTTTGGATCATATAATTGTGTTAGTATATTATTAGCATTAGCATTATATATATATATATATAACATTTACCATTATTGTTTTAATATCAACGTTTAGCATTTCACACTCTTCCCATTCGACTTTTACCATTTCACTGTTCACATTTCATGGTTGCAAGTAACTGGTTGGAGCTCATGGTTCATATTACATTGTTGCAGTTGCGACTGATTAGTTGGATTTCATGGTTCACATTTTACAAGTGCATCTCACTGGTTGGAGATCACGGTTCACAATTCATGGTTGCAGCTTCAAGTTCACATTTCAAGGCTGGACCTCAAGGGTTTGAGGTCACGGTTCACATTTCACGGTTGCAGCTCAGTGGTTGGATCTCATGGTTCACATTTCATGGCTGCAACTCACTGGTTGAAACTGATCTAAAAATCTTGAGGATCTTTTTTAACCATTAATAATTGCATATGAACTTTATATGTCAATTACTCATAAATAAGATTTAAAACTGAAATTTAAATGCTTAAACATACACAGATAAGCTAAGAAAACCATGAAAATGATAGACAAGAGCTGGTAATGGAGTTCATCCCTCCTAGGCTACATCTCCAGGCCACTTCCAATGGGAAGATGGATCTTATTCAGTCTTCAAAGCTTACAATAATGGGTTTTTGGAACCACTTCTTTTTTTTGTTAGTAATCAACAAAAATATACAGCACCACTGCGATCCTCTCGAAATTTTGAGAAAAATGAGTATAAACTTGACTAGGTTTGCTTGAGGCCTTCTCTGGCACACAAATTGAGAAAATTTACCTGCAAAAAGAAAAAACAGTACGGATTCCATCTCAAGATCTGTTCCCATTAATGATTTTCCAAACCTCGAGAGCTGTGCCAAAAAATCCTTGATATCTGTGCTAAAACCACCTCAAGGACTATGTAAAACTGTCTTGGGAATCACGCCAAAACCACCTCGCTATCCATGGTGAAACCACCTTGGAAAATCTACAAAACCATCTTGAAATGTGTGCAAATCCGTCTTCAAAAATGTGCATACTAGCCTTCAAGAATATGTGAAAAACCCATGGTTTTTATAGTGTTTTGAAGTGTTTAAGGGGCGTTGGTCAGAAGGCCACGTGCCCTTTTGGGCCCCATCATTCTCGCAGAAAAAATCTTAATCCTATCCTCTTGATTCCTATCAAGGATCAAGGAAGTGGCCTATTGGTAGTGCGTGTGTTCTAGAGGGCATAGGTGTTGGGGTCAAATCAACAGGCCTCTCTGCACCCTCCATGATTTTGTTAAGTTTGTGGTGGAAATATATTGTAATAATTGTTGGCTAAGGTTTCACATATACTTTGGCATATATCATGGCATAAAGTTTAGTGCAGCAATGGTATGGTATGTTGTATCATAGCCATTGGTGATATGATTGATGTGGAAATATGATAAGGTTGTGACAATGCGATAAAGTTGTTGGCTCATGGATGATGTCTTGGTGTTTACCATGGGGTTGAGGGATATGCCCTCGACCCTACCCCTTTTCCAAAACTTCAATCAATTCAAACTTAAATACAATATTTTCCATATACATGTTAAGAAACATATGTTGGGCAATTGGTTAGGTGAGCTTACTGAAGACTTTGGGCTAGTTGGAGGTCTTGGGTTTGAATCCCATAGACTCCACAAAATTTTACCAAACAATGCATTAGCCATTTTTTTGTCATTTTAACCATTTTTTTCGAAGCTTCAACCTTTAATAAATTATGCATCTAGAGGCAGTTTCACGCAAAACAAGCATTGACTAAAAGTTGCAGATGATCTCTTTTACCCTGTAATATTTATTTATTTATTTTAATACTTCTAATTTTATCAACCATTGAAAGATCCTCCTGGATCAAACCTTCCCACTAGGAATCTTTTGGACCACCAAAAGCGTATTTTCATCCAAAATTCAAGTGAGGATATGTTCATCTCACTTGTCTCGTGTCACTTGTCCATTCTTCCTGGAACCTGTACATCTGACTCAACATAACAACAATCAACACTACACTGACATTGTTAAGTACATTAATCCTCTTTTCAATCAATTTTTCATTCAAATTTGTAGAAACAAACCATAAACCGTTGATCAGTATAAAGATGAATATCAAAATTGAACATTTGAAAGAGATTGTACCCATATCATGTTTATTTTTTACCATAGAAACACTATCAACCATAACAGGTGCATTGTAGTGAAATGCCACTTGCTTTTCATGCTTGGGATTCTTTTTCTCCTTACATTGCATAGACATAAGTGCCAAATTTCGACTTGCATTAACAACCCTTTTTAATTGTTTTGTAGAGCCCAATGATTTGTCGTTTTGAAATGAATCTGAATGTACTATGTACGCAATTACTTCCTTAAACAAGTGATAATGATTATGTTCTCTAAATAAGATCTCCTTTCGATCATATAAATACGGGATACCCAACATAAGTCCACAGATATTTGGTTGAACCACATCAAATTCAACCTAATCTACAAACTTATATGTTATTGCAAACTTTAGATCACATTGTTTTGTTACTTGCAATATTTTATCTTTGCACACCTAGCCTAATTGATAAGGTTTCTTGTGTGGTTTTTTTGTTAATCCCAACTTCTTAACTACTTCTTCTGAAATGCGATTAGCTTGGTATCCACTATCTATGAGTGTGTCAATCTTGGTTTGTTTTGTAATCACCCTTATATGAAACAATGCATTCCTTTTATCCTTATAACTGACACGATCTTTAGAAGTAGAAGCACATGAAGAACCAATATTAGAATCATTGCCAACAATAGCCTTACCTTTCACACTTAGGATTGTTATCTTTGTTTCATCCTCAGAATATAAACAAGGTCCTCAATGATAATCATGGCCTTTTTCTTCCCTTTTTCGATCCTTAAACCACTTTGATTTCAATTTTGGATGCAGTACCCAACATTTTTCATATTCATTCCCTTGATTTTGACAATGTGGGCATGTATTCGGTTCTCATCACCTTTCCTCATTGTAGTTGCATGTTTACCTTTCCCCTTTTCCTTTCCTTCTTTAGGCTGGATGGATTCAGTTGAAGAAAAATCATGAACACTCTTCGCTTTGGACTCAATGTGTGTATCTTGCACACATACCTTGTCAAGGTTAGTAGGATTAAACATAAGTATTGTATGACACAAATAACTATGTAATCCTCCAATAAACTTGAGAAGAGTTTCTTGGGTGCAAATAGGTATACCCAAAATTAAATCTCTCTTTCCAAATTCCTGAGTGTACTCTTGTACATTCTGACCTTAACCTTTCCTTAAGTTTTTCCAATCCATCATGGCTTGTTGTATGTATCCTAATGGATAAAATTTATTTTTCAATGAAGCAGTAAATTCATACCAGGAAGAAATAATTTTACCTTTTGTAAGGAGGTCTTCTTGTGTCATACTCTCCAACCAAATGAGTGCGGTGCCTCCAAGATATTTTCTTTATCATCTACAAGCTTATGAATCTTGCAATACACCTCAATCTTCCTGGTCCAATTATCTAGTTTTTTTGTGTTAAGTTTCAAATAAGGTAAATTATACTTATCCTTCTTAGGTTGTTTCTTTGGATTTGAAGAATCAATAATGGAACTTTCAGAAGAAGAAAAAGAATAAGGAGACAAAGGTTCAGAAGGGTCTTTTCCTTTTCCCAAAGCATTATCCTTTGCTTGCTCCTTCTCCGTTTTCTTCCTTTCCAATCTCTCTTAATAATATAAAAACAAATTTTCTACTTTGTCTGCCATCTGATAGAAATTCTTGAGAAAGGCCTTCTCATATTCTCCTTAGTAGTCTTTATCTACCATTTCTCTCTGCAATGTGCACGCCCAATTTCTGGATTGAAATCCTCAAGTACTTTCACCTCGCTTTAGACTAGATCTTGTTAACATAAACTCACCTTGCAATGGTTAACCTCGCTCTGATACAGAACTTGATCTGAAAAATATTTAGGATCTTTTTAACTATTAAAAATTGCATGTGAACTTTATATGTCAATTACTCATAAACATGCTATATAAGTGAAATTTAAATGTTGAAACATACACACATAAGGAAATAAATAGTAAGCAAACCATGAAAATGATATACAATAGTTGATAATTAAATTAACCCCTCTTGGGCTATGTCTCTGGGCCACTTCCAATGGGAAGGACAATCTTATTCAATATTCATAGCTTACAATAATGGGTTTCTGGAAACACTTCTATTTTCTACCAGTAATCAACAAAAGAACACCGCTGCGATCCTCTGAAAATTTCAATAAAAATGAGTATAAACTTGACCAGGTTTTCCTGAGGCCTCCTTTGGCATGAAAATCGAGAAACTCAACCTACATAAAATACAAAATAGTATAGATTCCACCTTGGGATTTGTTCCCATTAATGACTGTATCGACCTTGGGAACTAGTCCAAAACTTCCCCAGGATCTGTTTAGAAAGCACCTAAGGGACTATGCAAAACTTCCTTGGGAATCGTTCCAAAACTATTGTGCCGAAACCACGTTGGGCACTATGCAAAACCGTCTTGGGAACTATGCATATCCTCCTTCGGAATCCATGCAAAAATCATGGTTTTTATAGAGTTTTGAAGAGGTTAAGAGGCGCAGGCGGGAATGCCACACGCCCTTTTGGGCCCCATCATTCTCGTTGGGAAACTCTTAATCCTATCCTCCCGATTCCTATCAAGGATCAAGGCAGTGGAGTATTGGTAGCACGTGGCTACTGCATGGTAGGAGTCCCAGAGTCAAACTTGTGGGGCCTCTTCCCACTCTACGTGATTTTGTTAAGTTTTTGGTGGAAATATATTGTAATGTTTGTTAGCTAAGGTTTCACATAACTTTGGCATATATCATGGCATAAAGTTTGGTGCAACAATGGTATGGTTTGTTGTATCATGGAAATATGGTTTATGTGGAAATATGATAAGGTTGTGGAAATGCAATAAGGTTTTTGTCTCATGGATAAGGTCTTGGTGTTGACCATGAGGTCAAGGAATATGCCCTTGACCCCGCTCCTTTTCCAAAACTTCAATCAGTTCAAACTTAAATACAAAATTTTCCCTATACATGTTAAGAAACATATGTGGGGCAGTTCATTAGGAGATCTTAGTGAAGACGTTGGTCGAGTTGGATGTCTTGGGGTTTGCATCCCATAGACTCCACAAAATTTTGCCAAACCATACATTAGCCCATTTTTTCCAAATTAATCATTATTTTCCATTTTAACCATTTTTGTCGAAAATTCTACCTTTAATAACTTCTACATCGAGAGGTTGTTCCACGCTAAACAAGCGTTGGATGTACCAATGAGCTCTTTTACCATGGAAGATTTATTTTTTTATTTGAATACCTCTACTTGGATCGAACATTGAAAGATCCTCATGGATCAGGAGCTCATGGTTGACATTTCATAGTTGGAGCTCAATGTCACAGTTTATGGTTCTCATGGATAAACTGGTAAGCATTGGTACCCCTAATTCATTTGAAAACCCTAATTCATTTCAATTTATAGTGAAATCCTTAATTTGTTTAAATTTACGGTGAAATCCATAGTTTTTTTTAATCTACGGTGAAATCCCTTGGTTTTTGGAAAATCGCCATCATCCAATTTATAAATGGTTGTAATAGTTTTTTTCTCATTTTCCAAATAGTTTTGTGACGATGTAAATGGTTGAAATTGGGTTTTTATTTGTCAAAGGTTGAAATATGGGGTGTTTGCATGAGTATGTGTGATCATGTGCATGTTTGTTGCCACTTCCTCTAGTATTGATGATGCCCTTGTAGTGGAAGACTTCCCTTTCACCCTTAAGGGCTTCCCTTATAGTGACAAACCTCCCTTTTTATAGTCAGTTGTACATTCCCTTCTTTGTCAACCTCTAGGAACTGCACATTGAAAAAAAAAAGATTAATATATGTGGGTATAAATTTCTATGTTAGGTTATAACTGGAAGTGGACTATTTTGGCATCTTTTACCTTCACAAAACATTTTTCAATTACACAAAACTCATAGTTCTTTGGGGTTCAATGTTGATGGCTTTGGACTATGTAATGTTTGCACCTTTTTCCCATTCAATTTTACTGTTGATTGGTGGATTTTGTTGGGATGTGGTATGTCAATGATTGGATGTTGATGGGCCCTTGGAATTTTAGTTGATGGTATGTGTATGTATTTTTGGTTGTGATTGGGGTTGGTGGTTCTTTATTAGATAGTGGTGGCCTCCTTTGGTAGTATTGTTGCATTTTACTCTTCTTGGTGAATTGGATATGGCTGTTGTTTTTAACCAATCATCTCAGTTGTTTTTTACCTAACTTAGCTCCTCCTAAGATTTGTTACTATCCTCTTGAAACTCTAATGGAATCTCTACTTTTCCTTGTTCAACTATTTATAAGTTGTCCTTGTCAAACCATGCATTTAGGATCGTTTTAGGGTTTTAACATGTTTAATGGATTTCCCTATGCATGGTTTCAACCAATGTTTGATATTTAATTCCATGTTTTTTCTTTATTTAGAGGTCCACAATCATCACCCTTGATTGGTTATTCAATCCCCTCCTTTGTAAAGTCGTTGGTTGGTACTTTGTTGTCTAGTATGTGTGCCTTGACCCTTTGCGTTTCTTCTTCCAAACGACCTATCTGTGATTGTGATGCCCTTCATATTTTCCTTTTTTTGCCTCACCTTGCCTTTGCTAGCATTTTTATTGTGGTTATGGAATTGGATGGATGGTGGTGATTACATTTTGATGCTCCCAATTCTTGGAGAGTGAGTTCCTCCACAATTCGATGAATTTTACTATTTGTTTGTTTTTCCTTAGTAGTATTAAATATTCAATACCCTCATTATATATAGTTTGGGTGAATTGGCGTTTATTAGAAAATGAAATAGGTCTTTTGGCCTTGATTAGATTCAAGTAATCACGTGACAAACCCTTATCCTTTGTGAAATTGGCTTCGAGCAAGTTTTTGTACACAATAATGTGTTGATAAAGTTTTTCCTTGTTGTATGTTATGTGTACACATATTTTGATTATATTCAAAAGGATCGTTGGAGTCTTTAATGAGGCCTATGTATCCTACTTTGCATTTAAGGTTGTGTTGTTCAAAGATTATGTTGATTTGATGTCCATGAGCATATTTAGTCTCCACTAATTCTTATCCAATTGTGAAGGACATTTATAGATATCCTTTCAAGTTATAAATACTAGTATAATATTTCATTATAATATCATCCAAGAAGAAACATATAATCTCTGTCCTTTTCTTATGTTTGATGTCAAGTTTTTTTGCTGCTATTGCTAGAGCTTCGCTGCTTCATCCATGGGTTTCCATAACCGTGTTTAAGGGTTGTTTTTTGTTCTCCTTTGTCTTATAACACATGAGTTGTGATGGGTCATGACCCTCTATATCTGACCCATGGATTGTATTTCCTTCCAAGACTTGGTCGTGATTTTTTCTAGTGTATCTCTTGTTGAGTCATGGCCTTCTGATATTAAACAATGGACTATTTTTCATTTTCTGATAGGTTGTGACTGTTGGTAACCATCTCTATGTTGAATGTAACTATGTTGGCCTCTTCTTAGTAGTTCATGACTATCATTTTCCTAGTTGTGACTGCTTTGGATCCATTGTGGGTTGTTCATGACTGTATTAACCCTCTCCTGACTAGTCGTGATTGTTGGTAACACTCTCTAGGTTGAACGTAATCATGTTGGACTCTTCTTAGCAGGTTGTGAATGTAATTTTATTGGACATGACTATTTTGGAGTCGATATGGGTTGTTGTGATTGTATTATCCCTCTCCTGGCTGGTCATAAGTGTTGTGCCATGCTGTGTCTTTTTTTGGGGTGGTCTACTAGGACTAGGTCGTGACGTACTGGAAAATTTCTAAGTCTGAATTGTGAATGTTGATAACCTCTCTTCCTAGGCCATGATTATGGTGTATTTTCTCTGCTGAGTTGTGATCTTGTGTAGTGGTGTAACCTTTATGGACAGTCTAGAGATGGAGCTAGGACTAGGTCACAACCTACTGGAAGCTTTCTAAGTATGAATTGTGATTGTTGATAACCTCTCTTGTTGGGAAATGACTGTAGTGTCTTTTCTCTCATGATTTGTGATCTTATGTTTTGGTGTAACCTTTATTGATGATCCATAGTTGCATCTAG
The DNA here is from genome assembly GCA_001517045.1 of Pseudotsuga menziesii. NCBI lineage: Eukaryota > Viridiplantae > Streptophyta > Pinopsida > Pinales > Pinaceae > Pseudotsuga > Pseudotsuga menziesii. The sequence goes on from LPNX010401421.1 coordinate 18,859, forward strand.
GACTTAGTATTGATGTTATAGAAAGGTATTGACCTCTTACTATTGTAACCCTTGCTGTATGTTAATATTTGAACCTTAATCTATTTGTATGCCACAGACCTAGGATATGACTTGTTGGGTGCCTCAGACTTAGGTTGTGACTCTGGTTTGAAGTGGGATAAGACCTTTGACTATTACTGGGATTTCTTGTCAGTTCTATATGTGTCTAACCTAAACCTAAAACACTTTAACTCTCTCTCTCTCTCTCTCTCTCTCTCTCGGTAATATTTTTATAGCTTGTCCTTACAGTGACAAGAGATGATTCAAAATATATCTAAGTATAAGGCACATCCAAACCAGATCTAACTAGCATCGATTTTGTTCCTTATTTATAGTTCATTAGTCTACATTGTACCACTACTATTTTTAGTATTTATGTTCTGTACATTGCATTGAATGAAAGGGAAACCCTAGATTTTAGTCACTATAAGGATAAGTTTTCACAAGTCATATTTTGAGAGAGAGAGATAAGGTTAAAGTGGTATGGGATTAGGTTAGATACATACAATAACAAATACCAGTCACCAGGTGAGAATATATCATTAGGGTAGCAACAATTATACTCATCCAAAACCACAAATAGGCACCCTAAAAGTCACAACTCCCTCTAGAATACTTAAAACCATTATTTACCTATCATCTATTGTTTGACATAGCCCTAGCTCAACTAAGATAGGGCACCACAGTATCGGTACAACAGTCACACTTCAGTAGAGAAAGGGACATGAAAATCACATTCATGGTCCAACAAAGAAGTGACACACAATAACGGTCTCGCAGAGATGTGACACACATTCACAATCCTCTTCATAAGTTCATGACCCCAACCCTAGAGGGCATACATAGTCCAAGAGAGGATCATGGTATTTTATAAATATCACTCGACTACTCCTATATTTTAGGAGTTTTACCAATCAAAAACATAAAATTAAGTTAACTTAATATACGGTAAAACATAAACAATATTAAAATTACAATGAAGTTAATTTAGAGTAATTAAAGAATAATTGCTAAATAGGTCTAGTTTGAATCTTCCTTATGCTGAAACATATTGTTCCATCTCTTGTCACCATAAGGAAAAGTTTTCACAAGTCATACTTTAAGAGAGAGAAGGTTAAAGTGTTATTGTATTAGGTTAGAATTGCTAAATAGGTATGGTTTGAATATGCCTTATACTCATACATATTGTGCCATCTCTTGTCACTATCACAGGACAAGTTGTCACAAGTCATGCTTTGAGAAAGAGAAGGCTAAAGTGGTATGGTATTAGGTTAGATAAATACAGTCACGATATTCTAGAAATATCACTCAAATACTCTTATATTTTAGGAGTTTTACCAATCAAAAACATAAAATAAAGTTAAGTGAACAATTTTTAAAATTTAAAAGAGATGAAATGTGTCATGATTTGATTGATACGTTTCAATTTTGGGGTGAAACTTATCACAATTTCCATGCAATGTTTCAAGGTTCTACTAGTCAGTGACCCGTCAGGATTTTTCAGACCTGATCTATGACTCTTGAATGCGTTGTGTGTTGGAGTGTGACCTTTTGTGTGATCATTGAACTTGAGTTGTGACCTCTATGAGGTGTTTGGGCAGAGCTGTGATATTTGTGGCCTATCAGATGATTGGACAAAGCTATGATTCATGTGGGTTGTTAGGACTCAGACTTGAATTTGTTGGGATGCTAAGATCTGTGTTGTGACTTATATCTTTTGAACCAATGCATTTAATTTTTCTTACTATTTTGCATTTAGCACTATCTTGGAAATTTACTCCATTTTTACTGTTGTACTATTATGCATATTGGAAATTTATCTAAAGTCATACCTTTAATTCATTTAAGTATTGAATGAATTGGTTAAACTTCATTGGAATTTTGTTATAGTTTATGTTCTGTACATTGGAATTGATAACTCATCTCAAGGACCAATTTTAACGCAGTGACAAGTGAAGTGTTAAAGTTGAAAGAGATGAAAATTATGTTTAAATTTATTACAACAATACTTTTCTGGATCTAGCTTTGTTATTTACTTCTGCTTATGCAATGTTGATAAAAATATATGTGATAATATATATTGAGAGAGAGAAAATATTAAAGTCATTGGTCTTGTTGGTCCTATCGGTAAAATGGGTTGTTTCTCCACCTTTATGATACACTTTAGTCTTGTGGGTACGGGGGTTTCCTTACCATCTTATTCTGACCAGCTTCGTTGACTTGTGTTCCTTCATCTTCTACTTGGTCCTAGCACCCTTATTATGTGTGGTACCTTGACCACATTTGGTATGATGACTTAACCTTATGAATTTTATTGTTATGTGACCACATGAACTATGGTACCCTACTCTAAGTGTACTCAACTTTATTCTATGTTTTATTATGGTAACCACCCTAAAACCTAGGGTTTCCTAAGTGACTATTCTAGAATACTTTCCAAGTTTATATATTATGTTCATAAGTTCACTCTTAGAGTATCTTGGCATGAAATAAGTATAGATATGATCTTTGTTGGACGCAACATAGGGTTATTGATGTTGTAAAGTTGAGTACACTTAAAGCAGGGTAAAAAAGGTCATATGGTACCTCTTTTAGGGCTGGTGTACTTGTCTTGTGATATGTGAAACATGATCTCCAACTAGTGAGCTCCAGCCATCAAATGTGAAGCTAAACCATCAACACCATAACTCTCTCTCTCTCTCTCTCTCAAGGTATGTATTCTGACAGCTTGTCCTTACAGAGACAAGATTAGACTCAAAATGTCTGAGTATAAAGCAGATCCAAATCAGATCTATCTAGCATTACTATTTTTCTTTAATTATTGTTCATTAGTTAAACTTGATGGAATTTTGTTATAGTTTATGTTCTGTACATTGGAATTGATAACTCATCTCAAGGACCAGATTTAACACAGTGACTAGTGGAGTGTTAAAGTTGAAAGAGGTGAAAATTATGTTTGAATTTATTATAGTGGTAATTTTCTGGATCTAGCTTTGTTATTTACTTCTGCTTATACAGTGATGATAAAAATATATGCGACAATATACCTTGAGAGAGAAAATATTAAAGTAATTGGTCTTGTTGGTACATTGGGTAAAATGGGTTGTTTCTCCACCTTTATGGTACACCTTGGTCTTGTGGGTATGGGGTTTTCCTTACCATCTTGTTCTGACCGCTTTCGTTGACTTATGGTCCTTCATCTTCTACTTGATCTAGCAACCTTATTGTGTGTGGTACCTTGACCAGCTTTGGTATGATGAATTAACCTTATTACTTTTATTGTTTTATTGTTATGTGACCACATGACCTTTGGTACCATAATCTAAGTGTACTCAACTTCATTTTATGTTGTATTATGGTAACCACCCTAAAACCTAGGGTTTCCTTAGTGACCATTCTAGAAGACTTTCCAAGTTTATATATTATGTCCATAACTTCAATCTTGGAGTATCTTGGATGCATAGGGTTATTACTATTGTAAATTTGAGTGAATTGGAATTGATAACTCATCTCAAGGACCAAATTTAACGCAATTACCAATGAAGTGTTAAAGATGAAAGAGATGAAAAATATGTTTGAATTTATTATAGTAGTACTTTTCTCGATCTAGATTTGTATTAGAGTTATAAATTCTTATTTAGGTACTAGGTTCCACATTTGTCACCTAACCATTCATGGAAAATAATAACCATAAGCCTCACTATTGATTCAAAACACACTTCATGAGAATTACATGGGTGATATGTAATCTTGAATGATGTTTCCCATGGTGCAGGAAGAACCAAAAAAATATTTGTTAGATATGTCTTCCTCAAGCAAGGGGGTTTTAGGAAGACAAGAGGAAAGTGAGACATCTAGAAGGTATACAACAGGTATTTAAACTATATGTCAAAATATAAGAAGAAGATTCTAAAAATGCATGCAATTTTTTCTCGTTGACATTAGAGGAAATTTAGGGTCTAAAATGGGTCTTATAAGAAAACATCCCAACAATAAATTTTGTGAGTTGGAATTCAAGAACCAATAGAATTTCAATAAAATGAGTCAACCATAATGGTTGAATTGACATATTTGTCATAAAAGAAAGCTACTTTTTTTGTTCATATTTTCGACATATCTCCCTATGTTTTTACTCAATTTTCAAGCGAGAGAGCTTGTTGGATGTGGAATTTAATTCAGAATCCAACGAGTACCCACACTGCATACTATTGATGGACCCCACTACCTCAAAAACAAGAAATACCTAAATAAACATGATGATGATGTCATCATCACAGTTTTTCAGGTATTTCTTATTTTTGAGGTAGCGGGGTCTGTCAAAAGTATGCAGTGTGGGTATTCGTTGGATGCAGAATTTAATTCCGCATCCAATGTGCTCTCCCGCTCAGAATTTTCGTTAAAACACAGGGATATATGTCGAAAATACGAACAAAAATATTAGTTTTTTTCATTCTTCCTTTAAAATTAATAACTATTATTTTATTATTTTAACTATTATTTTATTATTTTCCTTAGGAGGCCCATTTTAGACCTCAAATTTCCTCTAATGTGGGGGGTCATGTTCTTATGATGATGAGACCATAGGTGACATCAAGGTTCCCTTGAGGTACACACATATAGTGAAACAATGGGTACCCAAGGATATTCCTCAACTAAACACAAATTTTTGTGTGAATGAGAGGATATATCGAATTGCACCATCTCCATTACATGGTTTGGGGGTTTTTTGCATGGATGGCATAATGGGCAGTTATGACATATATACATAATTGATGGAGTATGTTGGAACCTGTTACAACTACATAGATTGGATGTGAATTGTCCAGTATACAAGAAGCATGTATACATCATTGTAATTACACAAATATAATATGAAAAAAATGTTTATTTGTTATTTTTTTTCATGAGTATAATCGTTCCGTTTAGATAATTTCATCTATTTTTTTTTGTAGGGTGTTGATCGGGGTATATCCCTACCATTAGTAGATCAAACAGTACCTTCCTCGAGGAAGCAAATATTCCTCATTGTTATTTTACTACTATAATATGAACAATATTTTATTATTATTATTTATTTTCATCAATATATTGGTTTCATTTATATAATGAATTATGTATTTTTCATCACAAACAAGTGATAAGGGAATCTCCCTGACAGTTCATTATAGGATTAGAACATCCTCGATGCAACAAGAAATCCTCATTGTAATTTTACTATTATAATATGTGCAATATGTTTTATTATTATTTACTGTTCATGAGTATATTGGGTTCATTTTGATATTGAATTATGTATTTTTAATCACCGGAAAGTGATTAGGTTTTTTCATGAGTACACTAGTTTATTTTTGATAATGTTTTATACAATCAATTGCTGCAGGGAAGTGATCGAGACAAGTCCCCAACTGTTGATTAGATGAGTACATGATCATTGAGTCAATGTGTATACCTATTTCTAATTGCACAAATATAATATGACCAAAATAATTTTATGTTAGGTATTTTTCTTGTGTATATTGCTTTCATTATGATAATGTTTTCTACATTTTTGTTCCAAGGTGATGATTGGGGCAAGCCCCCAACTGTGGATCAGAGGACGCCATCCTCGAGGAAGCGGGTATACATAATTATAATTTTTGAAACAAAAAATGAGAAATATGTTTTTAATTTATTATGTTGTCTTCCTCAGTATATTTCTTTCATTTTAGTAATGTTTTATATATTTTTGTTGCAGGCTAATTATTCATGATTTGATCTAGCATTATATAAATCAATTGATATTGATGTGGATGATATCATACATGATGCTAACATTGGATATTCTCTAGAACCAATTAAAATGATCTAGAAGACCTTAAAAAAATTAATGAGGATATCCTTTGCATTCAACCGAAGACAAATGAGATTAAAGAAAATATGGATGTTTTAGTTAAGAGATCTAAGGCCTTGAAAGTAAGTTGTAGGATCATGAATTAGAATATACATTCATTTATGATTTTATAATTTTTACTTGTATATGACAATGAACTAACAATTTGTTTGTATCTATAGGATTTTTTACGCCCACAAACTAGTGGTGAGGGCAGTGTTGGTATTAGTGATGCTCATGGAGAGTCGTCACATGATCATATAAGTCCACCCGCATCACATTTTCCATTGTTGTTGAATGAACAGATGGTGACACACTCTGTGAAACCCCTAATTCCATATGTGAGTGCACCCGCTAGTGGTCGAAGCAATCCAAATGGTACAGAACAAGGGGTCAATGTAGAGATTAGCAATGATAATGCTCAAGAAACATTTCTCGGATCTTCCTGTGTCACTAGAGATAACATTTTTGGTGGAAAAAAATCTTGTTCCCATAAAGATAGATAAGATCTCAAGTATTTATACATTATTTAACTTGTTGTTTATAATTTGATTGTAATATTATCAAAAAACATTGTTTTACAACTAATGATGACAAGATCGTCTTGCAAGAAATGATGTTTTTTATAAACATCTAAATGATCTCTCTGTTATACCTAATTCTCATCAACATTATGTTGTGGGACAAAAATCTTAGTATTTTCCTTGAAATCCTCAAAGGTTGAAGTTGGAAATGGGTAAGGATGAACAATTTCATAGTTTTGGCCACCACTGCACTTTACATGTGGCCAAGTTGAGGTACCCATCTCAGCAATGCCTTTTTTTCATTTGTAGAAAGGGGTGCCACTTCCTATTTCCCATGCACAAGGTGTGGTGCCCACTTGGCAACACATTTTTCCCTTCAACAAGGCGCAGTGATTGGCTTACGAAGGAAAAAAGGAAGGTTCGAGAGGCTTCTCGAAGCTTGCCTTCATGGAGCCTCATCCCTATGGTTCAGGACACATGGAGATCAATATTCATCATCCTAAGATCACCCCTCCACCTCTCCCATGGAATCCTCAACTTATCCTATCCTCTCATGCCTCTATATACTAGCTTACCCCTCATGGGTAAGCGGAGGAAGAATGTGTTATTGCATCCCAATTCTGGCCAAATTCAATCAAACTCTTAGGTGATTAGTAGGAAAGATTAAGGATTTGAGGCAAGGATCCTTTGATAATAGTTCTCAACACTAAGACATCGTTTGTAAACTCTCCCTCTTTGTAATTTTAATATAAATATAGTTTCTTTTCCACATGCATTTGTATGTCTGATTATCATGATGTGTTTGTTTTTTAATTGTTTGGTATTTTACGTAGGATTTTAAGCTATCTTGTTACTCTTATCTTGTTTTTTTTTATGTCTCTTGCAGGTTATCCGCATAGATCAAGCCATTGCAGCCTATGGAAGGTAAGAAGAGAAGCTAATTCAAGAGGTTTATCTAATCCAAGGAGAAGTTTCTCTATCTTTTAGTTGTTTTGTTCTAGTGTTGAGTGTTTCATGTTAAGGAAACAACCTCTGCTAGCACTAGCTGAGAATTTATTGTAACAAAATTGGTGAACATACTAGGGAGCTAGATCATATTCTTGGTTTTGTTTCAAACTTGTCTTCAATTTTCAATTTCAATTCATAGATCAGATCTGCTTGTGAACTAGTTAGAATTGGTTTGAAATTGTTAGATCTTCCTTCATCTTCCTCTAATGTTTCAGATTCTTGATTTTATATGTTATTTGGATCTAGTACATGAGCTCTAACACTTTTATTTTTCACCTTTGTGTGATTTCAAAGTCCGTTTTGGCCACAGCACCTAGGTAGTGTAAAAGGAGCGACAACCACACCTTTCCTTGAGGAAGACAGCGGTGCCATCGCATACTTATAGAATACAGAGAGCGGTGCCACTGTTCTATAGTTGTTGACAAGGCTCGGTGATAATCCTGTAATGATATGTACTCACTTTTCAAAGCGCAGTGTCAGGTAGGGTTTTCAATCCCTATAATTTTGGTTTCTGAGTATTTTTGGTTTTATTGTTGATATTTGAAATCATTAGACAAGATATGGAAATAGTATTTAGGCTTGATTTTTTTATACCTTCAAGAGTTAGTTTTGGTTTTGGCTTGTGATGCTTCTTGTTCATTTGGATTTGGTTTTAAAGAGGAATTTTTTGAAAAGAAATCATCTATTCAGATCTCTGAGTGTTGTGTTAATCAACTGAAAAGGAAAGTAGTTTTTCTTTTGTTTTCTTCATAGACTGATAAAATATTGTATTCATATCTGTTATTGGAAAAATTGAGAGAAATTTGATCATAGATTTGTAATATGGATGCACTCTTGATTACTTGATTAGTCTCATCAACTTTCAGGTATTCATGGTCTGATTGCTTATTGTATGTTTACTTCTCAACAAAAATAACAAATAGTCTTGTTTTGAATCTTTCTTTCATTTGAAGAATTGAAAAGTTTTGTGTGCAAAGTAGTGATAGTATCTTTCTTTTTGAAAGAGATCTTACTCTTTTTCTTTTCAAGATTTGCATTACAAGTCTTTGCATGCTTGCAATAGGAATGAAATATATAGTTTAAATATTGTTTTCCTTGGGATTTATTCATTTTGGAGAAACAAGAACTGAACCTCTATACCTCCTTTAAGTAGGGCATACCCAAAAATGTTAAAGTGAAATGTTTTCATGTGCATGTTTGCATTGTTTTACATTTCTGTACTTACCTCATGCATTCACCTAACCATAAAAGATAAAATTAAGCACTAGTTCAGGTTAATAATATTTAGAAAGGTGTGATGGGTTAGAGACATGTTTCAACATCTTTAAATATAGGATTTGTTGCTAATTTCCTGCACTGCATCCCAAGGATTATGTGGTTCTTCCATGTATTGTTGGTATATCGAACAACCTTTCACTTACACTTGAGGTATATCAAAATGTACTTCATGTACTCAGTAGTATATAGTAAGGTGCCTTTCGAAAGGTTGTGCATTAAACATCACTACTATAGAGTGAATCTCCCATGTACCTTGTGTATATTGGGAGACACTTGTAGGGATCCTGAGACGAACTGAGCAAATCCATTTGACCATCCTATCATCACAATACACTGAGGACAACATTCAAGGAGATTTCTATGCATGTTCCATCTAGGTAGTCGGGCATTTAGGAAAGGGTACGGTCCCAGTCCTCCTTCCCGGGTTTTATTGTTGGACCTTGTGGTATATCATGAGTTGTGGTGATTTGACAATCTTGTGAGGATCCAAAATTTTAAACCACTCATATCATAGTTTTGATTGTTTATTTATCTTGAGTAGTGTTTGGTTTGCTTGATTAGAGAGGTTTATTTTCAAGTTCAGTTTGACCTTCTCAAACTGGTTGATTTCCCTTGGAGACAGTCCCTTCATATACAGGGATTATCACCCAAGCATTCCTTAAATCCTATGGACCGAACTTCTATGGAATGAGATATGGACAAAAATTTTGAAGCAGGTAGTGCTTTTATGCCTGAATTGGAAGGAGTTTCGGTTACGAAAGAGGGAGATAAATTATCTCATCCCATAAATTTTCCCATTACTGATTTTTCAGCACCAATTTTAGTGGAACAACCCTCCTCTTGAAATCCATCTTTTTTTGTCCCAAATCCTTCTATAGATGGGCTCAATCAGTTTCAGCCGGATGATACGGTTTCTCCCATATTTGGGATGAATGCTCCATTTTGGGAAACCCTCTTGGGACAATTTATCTCCCAGTTCGTTTCTACTAGAACTGCAAATTTTTTTATTGATGGAGCTAACTCCAAACCCTATAAGGGATTTACCCTATATACTACCAAGTGATATTCTAGTTAGATCTTTAAATATTCCTTCTAGTTAGATTCTAGCTAATGTTTCACCTACTCCAATGGTTACTAGTATCACCACTCCTATGAGAGTGTCACAGTTTGTTCTGAATCCAATCTCAAATTATTCATTAGGAAGTGCTCCTATGCCTTCCATGGGTTTTCCAAATATTGGAAGTCAGGTTTTACACCCCACGTCCCATATAGTTAGGGGACCTTATGTGCTTATTTTACATAATATTCCACAACCCATTCCTCCAGTTGTATGATCTGGTGGCCCTACTAGTTACGATCCTATTGGTCCTGCTTCACAGCCACCCACATCTTATTGGGTCCCTCCCCAAGAGCCCAATAGTGGTAATCAATACCTTATCAGGGAACAATATAATAATATATTATATGTCCCTTATCTTAGAGGAGTTACCAATCAATGGGCTCAACCTACCTATGAACCCAAAGCTGGACTTAACCAAGGAAAACCACCATCCATGGGTCAAAAGGATAACTACAACTGAACTATGGCTAACTACAACTGAACTATGGTCCTACTAAGGTAGCCTTACCTTATCAATACTATAATTACCTGCAACCTAACCGACAACTCTTGTTTTTAGATACTTTGGATTTTCTAGACTTATCCAAATTGATTAATGATCCCATCCAACATGACCCATTTTTTCCAACGATTCCAGTCAAATTACCATAAGACATCCCAAAGTTTGATGGGAAGCAAGTTGAAGACCTAAAAAACCATGTTATGACCTCCCATCTGTGTTGTTCTTTGAACTCCTTGAAGGATGATTCCATTCGTTTGAGGCTATACCAGAGAATCTTAACTGGTATGGATGCTAAGTGGTATATTGAACTTCCACAACATTCGCTTGTGGATTTTAATTCATTGGAAAATGTATTCCTTACCAATTTCCAACTAACAATCCGTTATGAGTATGGTATGGATATTTTGACATCTCTTCAAAAGAATACTTCCACTCACATTTCTGACCATATCCATGAGTGTAGGAGATGTTGAAGGTTAATTAAAGATCCTATTCTGGATCAATTATTAGCCGAATGGTTTACTAAATATTTGTTTCCTCCTATTTCCCAAGATGTGGCTATGGGAAGGGGTGTTACAGAGGAATAAGCTATTAGTCAGGATCAGTATTTGGAATTAGTTTATTCTCATTTCGAGACCTTATATGATTTGATCCCTAATTCTCCTCGTCCCAACAATTATCCTACCAAGCCACTCATTGAAACTCTTTTAGACAGTGTTGTAGGTTCAATCTAACCTCCATCCACAACAATTAATCCTGCCAAGCAACAAATTTATTCCCCTACTACTTCTTCTCCTCCCACCGTTTCTGCTAAGTTGAATTCTATCCAATATTCGCAAACACCCAATAATAAGAAAAAAGGTAAAGGTAAAACTAAAAAATTTGGAAACCAACGGGAGAATAATAAGACCACGAATCGAGAGTCTGAGTCTAAACCCAAACAGAAAGCTAAGTACCCCTGTCTATTGTGTGGAGATAATCACTTCATGAAGGAGTGTCCTAGGTGTGAAGAGATCAACAAGTTTTTGAAAAATAATCCTACACTAGTAGTGCTAACTGACCCTTTCCCATCCCAACAACAATTAATCAATCATACATATTTGCATGGTCCCTCCTCCTCCACCAAGGAAATCAAAATGATGTCCATTGAAATTGTTGTGCTGACCACACGAAATCAAACATACGATAAACCTCCTAAGAAGAAAGATGAAGGTGCTTCTATTGAGAAGACTCCTTCCTCCAATTATTCTTCTCCACCTCCTTCTAATGGATCTCTTACCAATGATAAACCTAGTCTTGACACAATTTTTCTCCCTCCTAAGAGTACTATTCAGAAGTCAGTTTTCAATACGAGTGCTCAAGCTGCCCAATCCTACAACATTGTTGAATATTTAGCTTAAACACCTTGTGCCATGAATACATTGGAAGTACTCCAAAGTTTCCATAAACAGTGTAAAAACTTGTTGTCAACCCTAGGGGCCTTAGATCTGGAGAATTCCACCACAATCACTTTTATTGTGGATAACTACAAATCAAAGTTATCCCACCAACTCACGTTTCAAATCACGATTAGGGTGGAAGGTAGGAAAGTTTATTAGGCTATATTGGATAAAGGGTCTTCCACCTTGGTTTTATCTATGTCTTGTTGGAGAGCCATAGGTTCTACTAAACTAAATCGGTCACCAACCACTTTGAAATCCTTTGATGGATGAGGTTTCCATCCTCATGGCTTATTATGACATTATCTATCGAGTTGGGGGGGGAGAATGTTTCTATCCAGGTAGAAGTAGTCGACGCTCCATTTGATTACACCTTGTTATTAGGGAGAAATTAGTTTTACACTATGACAACAATTTCTTCTTTAGTATTTCACACTCTCCAGTTTCCTCACCAACAAAGAATTATAACTATTGATCATCATGATTATTGTTCACGTTCTATCACTACCACAACAACAAATAATGTTCCTATGTTGGAGAAGTACCCTCCTCCTTATCAATATGTAGGAGTCAGAATTTTGAAATATTCATCCCTTATGGGAGTATTTCCATCTACTACTTCCCCTCCTAGTATGGAAGTTTCTGCGGTGAACATGATATCATCCACTACTGTGGGAATGTCCAAAGGAAAAGAGATTGCTTAAATACCTTCTCTAGGCCCTCATGAAGCCCTATACCATGCCATTCAATCTACTTTTGATGCTTACTTTTATTATCAACATCTAGTAGCGTCGGATCCCTACCATTTGCCTTATTGGATAGATTCCCCTCTCTGGAATCTAGATTATTTCTTACAGATTTTTCCATCAGACGATTCTATTATGGAGATTATGAGTCCAAATGAATCCTTATGGGAAAATCATCATCATATATCTTATTTTCTTCCTAATGCTGATTCGGTGGTGTTGGAAAAAACCCACCAACAAATCCTTGTCGATAGGGGTTCTCACTCGGTCGATGCCCAACCAGTTCGATCTCCCTGAGCANTTTTATCCTGCCCAGCAACATCTATAGATTGGATGAAGTCTCACCCAAGATGATCAAGGGAGAGCTGTCAGAATCAAGTTTCCAGCAGGAAGAAGGGAAGATATGGCATCCACGGCTTCGACAACATAACTATCAGATTACTCCAAGTCACTCGATAGAACTAAGACAGTTATCATAATTCATATTCACAACTATGAATCTAACAAATCACATCATTGATTTATCACAGCAGTGTTATCGCAACAGTAAAATTCATAAACCAACATTAATAAGCTTCATCATCATTCATCAGAATTGCAACAGAATTGGGATAGATCGCATCATCAGTTCATTGCAACAACATTAGTAAATCATAAATAGATTCAATACACTTCTAATTGACATCGCAACAGAGAAAATAGGAAAATAGAAGACAACATTTAGGCAACAACCGTCATGTCATATTAATTCTACGCAACAAATCCAAAACAAATAATTCTTCTCCACAACAGGAGACTGATTACATCCCAAAATTCAGTTTTTGACATAGACAGATCGCAAATCGTTCAAAACAGAAGATTCATCAAGACCATAGACAGATCGCAATAGATCGATCACTCTCAGATATTGACTTAGACTTGTATCGCTCTAATCATTATTCTCCTTTTGATCCTACTCTCATTTTTTTTTTACAATTCCAAAATTAGCTCTATATATAGGCTTGTACCTTTACATCAAAGGTCCACTTCTAACTAAATTCTAACCACTAATGACATATGTCCACAAAACGGTCAATTAATACATTAAGTATTCAAAAGCAGTTAGTCTTCTGCCCATCGTGTTGATCTGGCCTTGCGAAGTGTCACGCGAGCTTGCACATCTATCGTGAGACTAAGCAACTCACTTACCCAAAACCCCTGCCAACAGGCCCCCAACATAGTCTTGTGGCTCGTCCTTAAGCCACTTCAAATTGACAAGGTATATGCCAATGTCTTGGCCTTGAAATATTCAAACTGTTGCGATATCTCTAGAACCCGGAGCTGGAATCTATCGATAGTGCTTTGGCAATTGTGAAAATCCTGCTACATGGGGTGAGGTGTCCTAGACTTTCCATTGACCATCTGCTGACTTTCTTGCACCACCTACAGTGCTGCAACCTATTTGATATCCAACTTCCCACCAACTGCTTGAAACTCATCCAACTGGGCATGGCACTTTTTTTGGCATTCTTGGGCATGGGAATCTCTCTACTATAGGTCCTTCAATTCCTCAGACCATGTGATCTGCACCATGAACAGTAGTGTGCGCATCGACATCTTCAGTGTCGTCAATTGTCCTTCAGCTTCTTGCGCATGCTTGGTCAACTAGTCGAGCTATTCGTCTTGGACAACAATTTTCTAGAACTACGTCATTTCCTCCATGATTGCCTTTTCTTCTTGCTCCATTGTTTCAAACTGGGCCTCTATCTCCACAATAGTAGCCTTCTGTTCGGTAACCTGCTCTGGTGACATATCTGGATGGACCAGGGCATTGAGTAGAAGATTGGTGTCCTAGAGCTGGACAATAACTTCCCCAAGTCACTTGGCCTTAGCAACTATAGTAAACTGAACCATGCTCTCAAATATATGTTGACAGGTCTCATAAAAAACTTGCTCGACCTTGCCACAACTTCCGCATAGCTGCTCCTTCTCAATGATAAGGTGGTCTTGCACCTTCTTAAGCTCAGTGATTTCATCGGCAACCTTGCGTTGTAGCTCGGCCTATGCTAGCTTCAATGCCTCAATATCCCACACCTTCTCTTCTGCCAGCTGCACTGTGACTTGATGCAACTCCTCGGCTTCTTTTTGTAGCTTCTCAGCTGTGCTCTGTGACTACACATACCCATCGCTAAGCTCCTTATGCCTATCTGCCAATTCCTGGGTGAAAAAATGTTGCAGATCTACAAGGGCCTGAGTGGGTAACTTGTTAATATCCAAGGTAATTCTCTGGAGTGGCCACAGTAATAGGTTCACTTCTTCACTCCCCGCATCGATCATAGTTGAGGGAACTTGAATGTTCCTAGCCCGCGGCTCGGTGCTGATCGAAGGGAATTCCTACATCACATATTTCTCGGGTGTATTCTTGAAAACAACATCATATAAAAAAATTCAACTTATCTCTTACCGCAACAAACCCTTCTTGGTTGGACTCTCATATCTCTTGCGTCGTAGCCTCAGAGGAGTTAGTGATTGTTTTGATAAGCCGCTTTAGTTGGTCCTCCATCACTGGTTGGGTACCACTGCCCACATCATATTCTAGGCACCATTTGGTTCGATTTTCCTCCTGCATGCACTATGCTTCATCCTTAGGGTTCGTTGATGATTCATTGTTAGAGTCCTGAACACTTAGATCCTTATGGACATGCTCGTCCAGGGCATCAGCTGGTGGCTCCTTAGATATTTCCTCCTATCTCATGGGGTTGCACCATTCAGATAGCCACTCCTTAACAAGAGCATCCAATTCTTCATTAGTGACTTCGTAGGCCAGAGGTAGCCACTTCTTATCGGGGTCCCGTCGCGCCTGGATATAAATGGAATGAGGCCCGATAGAGAACTGAATGAGCCACAGATACTTGGATGCTACGTAGTTGGATAAGAGGGTAAATTTGACAGCTGCTTGTGGTGCTTCCCAATAGGCCCAAAAATGGATCGCACAGTCAATCTATCAACTGGGCTTTTTAACCTACCACAAATTCTGATAGCGTGCACCTCAGAACAACTTCACCGCATTGACTGCCATTAGTTGATAATCTTTGGGTTCCATCCATGCAAAAAGCACAATGAGAATTAACAGCCAACTAGAGGAAAATGGCCACCCAGCCTAAGTAGCGAGCGCATCATTGAGCAACCGGTTGAGCAGAAACAAGGACCAATTCATTTTAACGCCTTCTATGCACTTTCTTGCACATGCGACCACACCTGATTTGCACTGGACCGGTCAATTCCCTTGGACAATCTTGCTCACCAAAATGCACACCCCAATATGCAACACCTATGAATTAATTCTATCAATACGATAGGCGTGGCCATCACACTGCAAGTCAAATCTCTCCTTCAGCTGATTGGAAATCTTCTTGTCAGTATTCCTCCCGCAGATATACTACGCCAGGTCTTCCCAGACCTTCGGCAAGCCTGTAATGTTTGCAATTGAGTCGACCATGACAAGAATAGGCTCATTCAACCAGAGCATCCCACCATGAAAGTAGGCCAAGAGTTTTTTGACGCATTCATGAGCTTCATTCAGTCACCCAAAGTGAGTCATATTAATGAGCCCCAACAATCCAGATTTATTCAACCCGCTCGCCCATGGTTGAGGAATCCTCTGAATCGGTGCACCAGGCCCCATTGAAACTGATTCATAGGGCTCATCCTGAACATATTTGAGCAATAGAAAATCATGGTCTTCAAACTTCAGCTTGATCAAGGCAGGGATGATATCTACCAAGCAAGTCATCCCTTCTTGCAGTGGCGACAATTTGGGTGGATACTTCTAACTCTTTGTGGGATGCCTCGGCTTCACTCCCAGATACATTGGAGTGACATATCCCAGGATATCATTGAAAAAGACACCCCTGGGCACCACATACTCTATAGCTCCCAATCTCGACAGCCCGGTCTGTTCAGTCCCCTCTCCTTGTACTCTAGCCGAAGTGCAGGTGTGCCTCTTCTGCGGAGGCGTGGAACTGGGCTTCTGAGCCTTTCGCTTTCCTCTAGGGATCAATGAAAATCCTTTCAGCATGCTCATGAATTCTTCCTCAATGGTCATGGGCCGAATGGGGGATTCTTACTCACTATAAATCTCAATTGCGTCGGGGTTTCTCAGCATGCCGCACTCCCCAATCCTTACTATGCACCTGACGACTTTGCACCTCTACTCCACAAATCACACTCAAGACTCTTCAAATGTACTCAACTCAACACTTTTCTCACTTGATTGAACTGCTCTGAACAATTCCTTCCTCTCGCGTCCAACACACTTTTTATAGCCAATTCCCAATTCGAACCCATCATTACCAAATCCACCATGTCCATCATGACCAACCCAATAGTAATGACACCAAATCCACTGGAAATCTCACCCTGCTAACGGTCGGATCAGCCATTAATAAATGTCTCTTCAACAACCGTCGCCAGCTAACTATTTTAACTACCTGCATTTATTGCTAATTTGACCAACCCATAGCCCTGCGGCTGTCGCAGGTGGTCTCCCTTCCATCACTACTAACTCCTATCCTTGCGCAGACTCTTCCCCTAGGATCACCTTGTTGTTATCTAACAAAATATTCCGTCTATTTTTTTTTCACAGCACCTCAAGTGGTGTGCAGCTCTGAGCTCATCCTATAGGGATTTAAGCGACTCCCATTAACAAGCGTCGGCAATACTGCACCATCTAATTGCTGTAACTCAACCACACCTCCAGAACTAATGGAATGAACAATATATGGGCCTAACTAGTGCAATTGTAACTTACCTAGATGCTTCATGAACTTGCTGTTGTATAACAGCACCGAATCTCATTCCACAAACTGTTTATTGTTAATGTGATGATCATGCCATGCCTTCTGTCGATCCTTTGCAACGTGCTGGTGGAAGCCTGCAATAAAGCGGTCCTCTTCAAGCTGGATCAACTACATAATGCGCTCTTCTAATTATTTTACATCATCCATGCCGGTCACTGCAGCGATGAAAAAACTAGGAACATTGTTTTCCATGGGCATGACTGCCTCTTTCCCATATACCAGCTTAAAAGGTGTTTGTCTTGTTAGCCATTTACAAGTGGTGCGATAGGCCCATAGCACTATTGGAATTTTCAAGTACCAGTCATCGCGATTAGCATTACATACCTTTTTCAACGGTGTTTCCAAAATTTTGTTGAACGTTTCAACAATCCCATTTGCCTGCGGATGGTATGGCATGCTTTTCTTATGTTGCGCCTGCAACTCCTCAGTTAGTGCTCTCATAGTGCAGTTGATAAAATGACTTCCCTGACCACTCATCAATATCCTGGGACACCCAAACCATGTCACAATATTCTCAAATATGAACTTCGTTGCTATCGCAGTGGTACAATCTACAACTGGTGCGGCCTCTGCCCACCTGGTCATATAGTTAGTTGCGGTAATGATGTATCGTGCACCATTCCTCTTCCTCGGTGGATTAGTTGGACCCACAAAATACACAACCCATTTATCAAAAGGTTGTAGAGTTACCTGTGGCACAAGCAACATCTCATCCCTCCGTGATGGTTTACCGATGCGCTGGCAGGTGTCACAACTCCATGCATAGTCTGCAGCATCATTATGCAGCGTAGGCCACCATATCCCGGTGCACAACACCTTCCGCGCAGTAGCCCTTCCTCCATAGTGACCTCCAACGATTCCTGAATGTGATTCTTCTAGAATGGGTCCCTGCTCATGCGGTAGGATACACCATCGCAAGATTTCATCTGGTCCAAGCTTGTATGATTTCCCAACAATCAGCTGGAAATACGAAGGATTTACTACCAACTGCTTGTTCTGACTGGTTAAAAAGTTCTCCGGGGAAATACCAGTGGCCAAAAACTAAATTATTGGGGCATAATGATCATCTCCGATATCGACTCAGAACAGTCGCGCATCTGGAAATCCGTCATCAATATTGGTAGGTTCTTCTTCGATCTCAATACAAGACAGGTGATCAGGAACAACATTCAACCGTCCTAGCTTCACAACTATTTCAAAGTCAAATTCTTGAAAAGTAGCAACCATTGACAGATCTTCCCCCCCAACACAGACTTATTGACCAAATATTGCAAGGCAGAATGATCAGTGAACATCTTGAAGTGACCACCTAACAAATAGTGCCTGAATGTTTGCAAGGAATAAACCATCGCCAAGCCTTCTCTTTTAGTCATTGTGTAATTCCGTTCAGCAAATGACAAATTCCTACTAGCATATGCAATTAGGTGATCCAGGTCAGCCTCACCTGGTTGCGCAAGCATAACCCCCAGCGCAACAGAAGAGGCGTCGACATGCACATGGAACTCCTTGTTCCAATAAGGGAATACCAGTATGGATGCGGAGGCCATCTTGGCCTTCGGTGTGTCAAAACTTCCCTGACATTCCTAACTCCACTCAAATGCAACATCCTTCTTTAATAGCGTCTCCATAGGGCCAGTAATCATAGTGTATCCTTTGATGAATTTGCGATAGTACCCCTTGTTCCCTAGCGTCACCTGAAGCATATTCACATCCGTCAGTGGTGGAAAACTAAGAATTAGCACGATCTTTGTTGGATCAACCAACATACCTTCCTTACATACTATATGTCTGAGTAACATTCCAAATAGTGCACAAAAAATGCACTTCTTATAATTTAATGCAATCTGATGCTGTTGACACCTTTCTAGCATCAATAGCAAGTTGTCGATATGGTCCCTAATTAGCCCATAGACTGTCTAATCATCCTTATACACTTGCAGGAACTTTTGAATAAAGTCTTTAAACGTAGCAACAACTAGTTGAGAAAATATTGTTGGCGCATTCTTCAGCCCAAAGGGCATGACTACATATTGAAAACAACCCCATTCAATGACAAACGTGGTCTTATGGCAATCCTCCTTTGCAATCCGGATCTAGTGGTACCCCAAAAATCCATATGTGAAGGAATACATCTCATGACTGGCTACTCCTTCAAGGACCTCATCTATAAATGGAGTTGGGAATGGATCATGCATGCAGGCATCATTCAACTTTCTTAGGTCGACGCAAATGTAGAATTTTCCAGTCTTTTTATTCTAAACCACCATAAGGCTTATCCACTCTGATTCTTCGATAGGCTCGATGATCCCAGCATCCAGCATCTAGTCAATATTAGCCTTCACACAGTCCTTGTATCATGGGTTCAGTCGATACGGCCTCTATCACATAGGTTTTGCATCTGGTTTCAATAGGATTTTCATCTCCCCGAGGTCCCCTAATATCCCCTTCCTTTCTGAGAACAACGTCGAAAAAATATCCTAGAATTCATGCAGCAGGTCTGTGATTTTGGCCATTGTTTCCTTGTCCCAATAGTCCCCAATATTGGAAAATTTCAGGTGCTCTTCTGACCCAATGTTGAATTTCCTGATATTCAGCGGCTGACTCATCAAATCCATCAGTATGTCTGGCGCTGAAGCATTGCAGCTTCCTTTTGACTCAAGAATATTAACATTCTGTGACTCGTCATCATCTTTGGGTTCCATAGATAGATTGTAACATGTCATCATGGATTGCATCGAGCAATGTGCATGTGGATCAACTGGGTATTCGACTGGGACGACCTTCAGCACTACATCGTGAATGATTGGCAATGCATTATGTACCTCTGGGTTGGCATCCTGGAAACTAAATTTATGTGCAAAGAAAACATACAACTCCTCCCAAGTGGTTATATTTTTTTGCAGTTCTGCCCCTACATACCAATATCTTAGAATTTCATTTAGAGTATGAACAAAAGCATGGACCCACTCATCTTTACGCTGTGACGCCCATAAGGCTTGACATTCCATCAAGTGACTGGCGAGGTCATTCCATTCATTATATCTCCTAGCATGATAGACCTTCGAATCACCGAAGCGCATCATCATCAATCTTTGACACTGTCTCCAGTCATGGATCATCTTCTTGTGCGTCGTCCACCATCGTGTCGGGGTAGCCTTCAATGCTACATCTAGGGCCAATACCCTTTGTGGTTCAAAAAATTTCTCTACAAATTATCCAAGGAACTATGATAACTTTGGAATCCATTCATAAATTGGAAATTTGACAGTCTCAGTCGCTATGCGATGGAGAGACTGTGTGATTAACCCACATTTCCTAAACGACACCTCATGCGGCCTATTTTTCCAATTTTCCAAAGCATCATCAGAATTAGAGGACACATAACTATCGTTGCGCCATCCAAGTTCACCATTGATGGTAGGGTGGATATAGTCTTCATAGATATTATAGGAGTGATCCCAACTTCTACCGGCTTCATCCCTCACAGGTTCAATATACCGACATTTTTCCTGATGGTCCATGGGAGAAATGCCCCTAACATCCTGGTTCTCAAATGTCATAACCCATTTTTTGAAATTGATAACTGCCATGCTATCATTAGACCACCCAATCCCTAGCAGTACAGGATAGGAACATCCATCTTCAACCACTTCTATCACATCAAAATCAGCATACATTTTCATACCTTCAACATCAACAACTAAGTTTGAGACGTGACCAATGGGCTGAACCTTTGCCTGATTTTCTAGTCACAGCTGCACCGATGACCATCCCAATGTCAGCTTCCCCATCAGCTATCAATTTTTCTTAGTCAAAATGTTTGCATCTGATCCGAGATCCAGAATGACTGATTCAACCTCGTAATATTCAATTTGGATGTTCATCCTCATCTCCTTGCCTGTATTCCTCTTTTGCAAAGAGTTCACCACAGAATCCTTCAATGTCTTATCTCGATTGTCCAACAACTTCTCAATATCGACATGGGATTTGGGATCCCTTTCCAATGACAGACAATTCTCAAAGAATTGCTGCAAGGTACCATGCTTTAGTGATGGTCTTGCCTCTACAGATGGATCAAAAGCAAACAACATTTCGATAATAGGTAACTTAGCCGGATTTCTCTAGATTGCATGCTTGGACTCAAAGAAGGTGTCTTTATCTATCACAATATCAAATGCTACCTTTTTATTTCTAGTGAACCAAACTTGCTGACGCGATCCATCTTCTCCAGTTGTCACACTGGCGCGAGTGAAAACCCCAATGTTGACATCCTTCGTTCGTGGTTCGGCTTGAATTGTTGCAACCGTCGATACTTGATTCAAGTTTTGGGATTGATTCAATGGTGGGTTGTGATTTGATGGCGGGTTCATTGGTTGATTCTGAGTATGTGGCAGGATCTGATTCTGCATCGTCGGTTGGTTCTGCACTTGGAACATTGGCTGGTTCTGAGGTTGCACATTCTGCAACTGAGGAATGTTTCCAGCCTGCCATTTTGCAATCTAGTGAGGGAAATTTTCAACATTATGTTTACTGGCTGCACAGTATGTACAATGTGCATGACGACACTCCCTCTGGTAGTGCTCGAATACTCCACATGTATAACACTAGATTGATTCTCGACCTCGTCCTCCTTATCCCTTGAATCCTCCACGGAATCATCCTCGGACTCCTCCTTGCTGAAACTAAGTTTGGGACAATTGCTGCTACAGGGGGTTTGGTTGCTGCTGGACATAGTGCACAGCTTGAACATGTTGTGGCTAAGGATGAATGAGCTGTAACTGATTATACTATGGTCGTGGTGTAAACTATGGTTGTGCTAAGAACTGCGGTTTTGGTGCAAACTATGGTTGCGACATAAACTGCTGCTATGGTTGCGATGGGATAAAATGCATTAGGGGTGGTGGTGTATACTGCACCTGTGCTATTGGTTGTGCCATCTGTGTCTTCACTTGCATTACTTGAGGGTCCTCACCTTTCACAAAGTATGAATCATATGTCCTTTCTTGGAGCAACTCGTAAGCTCAACAAATTTTATCGTTATTTCCTACTAATCAACAAAAGGTACAGTACAGACTCTCTACCTTTGGTAACCGTCTTTTGCATGTAGTCGTAGTTCTCATATCAATGCCCATAGACCTGAAATATGCAGCACCATGGTACACCAGTGCAACTCAATGGGTTCGGGGCTCTTGAAAGCAAACAATTTCAAAACGTCGGACATGTATCCTTGGTGTGTCCGTCCGCACGACACCGGGTGCACCAAAGGTTGTCATGATATTCCTTATATTTATTGATATCCTGCAGTTGGAGCATCAGATTGCCCAACTATGCTTAAATCTGGTTCATCCCGACCACGGTTTCTCTTACTGCCGATGCTTCTAATTTCATAGTGATTTCCAGAGCCTCACTCTGCGTCGCAATCTTTTGCTGCATCAATGGTTGTCTGATATGTGGGACAAGCATGGCGATGAACCAATCCTTGTGTTGAACATCGCTTATCTGGAAGCTGACTTGAGCCATCAACGTCTTAAACCGTTGATTAAAGTCCCAAATTGTTTCATTGGGGAACTGCTTGATTTCTTTCAACTCGGTAGTGTACTGAGCCTCAGACTTCGGCTTCTTGAATTCTTCAAATAACCCCTTACGGATCTCATCCAATGTTTTTGTTGTACCTCCCTGAGGAACCAACATGAATCTCATTTACCAATCGAAAGCACAACCCCTGAGGGTGGTTTCCAGCTGGATTTTCTTGGCATCATCATCCATAGTCTGTCAGGAGGTCCAAATCACCTCGCATAAGAACCAATATTACTCTGGGTCATCGGTGTCGTTTGTATGAAATATTGGTAGCTACATTTCGTCGCCCGCCATTCTGGACCTTCTTCCTCAGGCTGGTACTCTACTGCTAGATTGCTACTCAAACGTCAGGCAAGTTGACGTAGAATGCACATTTCTTCCTAGTGGTGGAGTAGTGTACGGAGGTGTGGACACGTTACTACTGGGGTTTGATCCTACCGTTATTCTGGGCATATCCTGGTCCTGGTCATCCTTGTCGTTACTAAAATGTCTTATTGTCCCGTGTGGTTTTTCTTCACAACATCCCACTACGATCGTAGCAGGATATTCTCCTATCCTCTGCCTTTTCTCTCGCAACCTTGCTCCTCCTCTTGTACAACTACTTGTTTCCTCGGATATCTTCACAATCTCACCAGAACTCATTCCCATCTAACCCTTACCTTTCCATGTGTCTTCCCCCTTTCGTCATGGTGTCTACATCCTTCGTACGCTAGAGTTCCACTACTCTTGGTCCATGTTCAGAATACCTTTTTTGCAGATAATTTTTTTAATAGATAGCTACAAAGACAACAAAAATATACCTTGTGGTCCATTGAATAACTCCCTTTCTGCTTCGCTAAATGACATATTGGTATCAACTGCAAACTCGGTAATGTAGCTCTCTAGGATACTTTCCAACTACACCTTGACAGCCTGCGATGCCCTATTGTCTGTTTCTTGTAAGTCCTAGATCAACTCTGGAGTCCAAGATGTCGGTTCTCCTCCTTGGAAGTTTTTCTTCTTAGAAGAGAACTTCGCCAGACACTCATACAAGATGATAGGAAACTCACAGAAGAACCATTCATGAGGACCGCCGTGAATATATCTGTCCATCCAATTTCCTGTCGACAACTTCAGATTTTGATTTTCTGTTTCAGTAAACTATTGCATTTTTAGACCAAACCAGTCCTCAATCTCCAGTTGAGTCGGATTCCAAAACATATCCTCCTTTCAATGACAACTCGGTCCCAGAAACAAAACCATTTTTTGGCAAAAACCCACCAACAAAGCCTCGTCAATAGGATTTTTCACTTTGTTGATTCCCAACTAGCGCGATCTCCCTGAGCACCAGACCATAAAGGTTTTATCCTTCCCAACAACATCCACAGAGCGGACGAAGTCTCACCCGAGATGTTCAAGGGAGAGTGGTCGGAACCAAGTTTCTGACAGTAAGAAGGGAAGATATAGCATCCGTAGCTTCGACAACATAACTATCAGATTACTCCAAGTCACTTGACAGAACTAAGACAATCACAATTTATCTTCACAACTACGGATCTAACAGATCACATCATTCCTTTATCACAGTAGTGTTATTGCAACAATATCATTCATAAACCAACATTAATAAGCTTCATCATCATTGATCAGAATTGCAACAGAATTGGGATAGATCACATCATCAGTTCATTGCAGCAACATCAGTAAATCATAAACAGATTCAATACACTTCTCATTGACATCGCAATAGAGAAAATAGGAAAACAGAAGACATCATTTAGGCAACAACCGTCATGTCATATTAATTTTCCGCAACAGTTCCAAAACAGATAATTCTTCTCCACAACAGGAGACTGATTACATCCCAAAATTGAGTTTCTGACATAGACAGATTGTAGATCGTTCAAAAAATAAGATTCATCAAGACCATAGACAGATCGCAACAGATCGATCACTCTCAGATATTGACTTAGAATTGTATCACTCTGATCATTATTCTCCTTCTAATCCTTCTCTCATTGTTGTTTTACAATCGCAAAGTTAGCTCTATATATAGTCTTGTACCTTTACATCAAAGGTCCACTTCTAACTAAATTCTAAGCACTAATGACCTATGTCCACAAAATGTGGTCAATTAATACATTAAGTATTCAAAAGCGGTTATTCTTCTGCCCATCGCGCTGATCTAGCCTTGCGCGGTGTCATATGAGCTTGTGTAGCTACCGCGACACTGGGAAACTCACTTACCCAAAACCTCCGCCAACACGTGGATTCTTCTTTTGTATCTCTTATCATTTCTTATATTTTCAAGCATCCTCAAACACGTGTTATTGTAAGATGTTGAATCTAAAGGGAATTTGTGCAACATTACTCAAACTATTCCCATCGACATATCGATGAAGCCATGAGTTGTTGAACGTGTTCATGTTGGATAAAATTATTCAACGAAAAAATTGAAGAATACCAAGCTCATTAGAGAGAATTTGAGGTAAAAAATGGGCCTCCTAAGAGATGTACTACAAAAATATAAGATATATTAAAATATTATGAGTTAGGGGTTTTATGGGGTAGGTATATATGACAACTCACCTCCTACACTACTTTTTATGCACAATATAAATAACCATGGTTGAGTTACTTTTCTAAATTGACTATAAATAAAATTAATAAAATAACTCTAGAATGATGTGACTAAGATTCATTGTAAATTCCCAAAAATTTATTGTCCTTTAACATTTATTTGTCTTGAACTTGTAAATAAAATTAAATAAAAATTAATTTAATTTATATGCATAACTAACATATTTTTTTCATATAAATATCATTCATGAATTTAATTTATTTTAAAAGTACAAGATATATATATATATTAGTTTGACATTATGATATCAAATACAATTGAGTGAATATATAATTTAAAATTAAAAAACATGAAAATGACAATATATTATTTTATAAAAAAATGTGAAAAGACATTTTTATGAATTATGAGTACTTTACTTGAAAATGACAATAATATTATTTTATGAGAAAGTGAATTGTGAGTACTTTACTTGAAAATAACAATAATATTATTTTATGAGAAAGTGTGAAATGACTTTTATTGTGAGTACTTCACTTTATGACTTAAAAGTACTTGTACCACTACCTTGGTTAACTATGGATTTTCATCCACCATAGAAAATGTGACAAATAAGCATTCTTAACTCATGCAATGCCACCTCAACCATGGGGGATGATGTCATCTACTAGAATGTAATTGGTTGATTTTTATAGTACATTTTGGTCCTTTTGAGGCCCATTTTTTACCTCAAATTCTCTCTAATGTATTTTCAAAGAATTCCAAGATGTTTTTTCCCATAGTTACAAAGAAATTCCTAGAATTGATCCATCCATTGTAATACATGAGATCAAGAATTACTCGACGACAAAACCGGTTAGGAAGGAACTCTATCAGGTCCACCCTAGGAAAGTGGTAGCAATAAAAGCTGAGGTTGAATTTTTTTTGAAAGTTTCTTTCATTTATCCAGTGTCATTGACTGAGTCAGTATCTAATATTTTTCATGTTTCCAAGAAGTAGATCACTATTAGGGTTTGAATCAATTTCAGGGACTTAAACAAGTCCGAAAGACAACTTTCCTACTCCCCACATTAATCAAATCACTGGAAACTATGCTCGAAGTGTCATATTCTCCTTTATTGATGGATTCTTCAGCTACAATCAGATTGAAATATTACCCACTAATTAGTACAAAACAACATTCATTTTCCCATGGGGAACCTTCACTTACCATAAGTTACCTCTTTTCTTGAAAAAACACTGGAGCCACATTCCAACAATCCATTGCCTATGCATTTCACGATATCAAGCACATAGTGGAACCTTACCTGGATGACCTTCCTGCTCATTCAAAATGGAGAGAGGATCATTCCGGGCATCTTAGGGACATTTTCCTTTGATTTTGTCACTATCATATTCGGCTTAATACACATAAGTGTGTCTTTTGTGTGGAGACTGGATGTCTTCTTTACGTTGTTGTTTCTAAAGATGGTATTTGGATTGACCCTTTGAAAATTGTTGCAATTGTGGCCTTACCCCCCCAACCAAAATCACAGAACTCCAAAGTTTGCAAGGGAAGACAAACTTTCTTCGTTGTTTTGTGTGCAATTTTGCATAGAAAACACATGGTTATATGGGTTTATTGAAGAAGAACACTCCCTTCATTTGGGATGATCAAGCTCAAAGGGATTTTGATAATTTAAAACATGCCATAACACACTCACCTATTTTACACCCCTAATTACTCAAAAGACTTTCTGCTTTATATTCCTACTTCCACTACTACCATTGGTATGGTTCTAGTGTAAGAAGGATTCAAATAGGCAAGAACATGTGATTTATTATCTTATTAAGAGTCTTTTGGACTCTAGATATCGATACTCACATGTGGAGAAGTTAGCTTTGGCTACGGTCATTGTTGTATCATGTTTTCGTCATTACATCATACTTCACACAACTACCCTTCTCGTGGATCAAAACCCCTTGTAATACATCCTGACTTGTCAGGTACTTTGGGGAAAATATTCTCCTCAAATCGCCATCCTACAAGAATTTGACCTCGAGTTCACTAAGAATTCTTCCAATAAATCCTTAGTTTTTGCAGAGTTGATGTGTGATCTTCCTCATGCTATCATTAAAATTGATCCCAATGACTCATTGTCTGATGATTTCTTGTTTTTGATCAGCACGATGGACCCATGGTATGGATATTTGATCATATATCTCCAAACTCAAAGATTTCAGCCTGACCTATCTCGCAATGATCATCTATGCATTCTCCATTGAGTCAAATATTATCTAATTCCCAATGATACCTTATACCGGCATGGTATTGATTCCATTCTTCGGTGATGTTTAACACACGATGAGGTTGAAAAAGTATTGAATGTTTTACACTCTAGATCATGCGGCAGTCATATTTCTGGGATGGCTACAACTCAGAAAATTCTTTGCGCTGGCTACGTTTGGCCCTCGATATTCAAGGATTTCCATGAAGGAGTAAAAAAGTACCCACCCTGCCAACTCTTTTATCCGAAAAATCACACCTACCCTACTCCACTACACCCCGTCATTATTGTTGGCCCTTTCACCAAATGGGGAATGTATTTCATGCATTGTAAGCCTACCTCAGTCGGGGGGCATGATTACATAATTGTAGTTGTTGATTATTTTACAAAATGGGATGATGAAATTCCTACATATGTTGAGGATGGAAATGTTGTTGACCTTTTCTTGTTTAACTATGTCATTTCTAGGTTTGGAGTTCCTCAGGTTATGGTGACAGATCACGGATCTCATTTCTGTAATCAAATGATGGTTGAGCTAACCTCCAAGTTGGGTTTTCATCATGAAAAATCAACCCACTACTATCCATAATATAATGGCCTATTTGAAGACATTAGAAAATTCCTTAATACCATGCTTCGTTGGATGGCTAGAGAACATAAATCAAATTGAAATTTAACTATGTTTTCGGCACTTTGGGCCATTAGAAATTCTTTGAAAACAACGACTGATTTCACACCTTTTTAATTGGTCTATGGACTGGAAGTCATTTTACCTATCGAATGTGAAATTATGTCACTGAAACTAGTTGTTGAGATTCTACCCAACACCTCGACGAGACACGACAAGATGTTTCTCTAGAAATCAAGTCGCACAAGATGTCTCTCTGGCAATCAAGGCCTAATATGATAAATATTTTGAACCTCGGGCCTTCAATGAAGGAG
Organism: Pseudotsuga menziesii; assembly: GCA_001517045.1. Lineage (NCBI taxonomy): Eukaryota > Viridiplantae > Streptophyta > Pinopsida > Pinales > Pinaceae > Pseudotsuga > Pseudotsuga menziesii. The sequence goes on from LPNX010401421.1 coordinate 47,568, forward strand.
ACCATGTTCTAACATACGATCATAAACAAGATAAATTGGGGAAAGGGGAGTTGGAATAAATGTGGTATGACCCCTACATCGTTAGAAAAGTATTGGAGAAAGGGGCCTATGAATTAATGGATTATGATGAAATACCTTTCGAGAAGCCTCACAATAGGATGTACCTAAAAAGGTATTATGCCTAGGACATCTTGCATCGATACCTTATATATATGTGTATATATTGACTTTTAGTGTGGTTTTATTATGTTAGTACGGTTTTGGGTCTTGTCCGACACTGCTTATTCCATGTTTTGATTTAAATGTTGTAGATGACTCCCTACTATGGTTTTATTGATGGTGCTAGCTGCCATACCCCGAATCTCACTTCAACATTCTGGGTACTATATTCCCAAGCCAATGATTTAGTTAGATCAAGAGGACTCTGCCTAGGTCCCACTACCAACAATATTATTGAATATCATGCGGTCATAGGGTTGTTAACGGAAGCTTCGTCTCATGATACCAATGACTTGGTCATATTTTTGGACTCCCAACTTGTGGTTTCTCAGTTGAACCATGTATATTCCATCCGAAACCTAGTGCTTCTTCATGCATTGGATAGAATTAACACTCCTCAAACTATCAATATTGAAGGATCTATCAGAAATAAAAAGGTAACATTATTGATTGATTTTAGTAGTACTCATAATTTCATTCATTGTAAATTAAAGCAAGGTCTCAATTGCTTTGTATGTCAAACACTATAGATTCAAGTAATAATTATAGATGAAGGAAAAATCAATTGTTTAGGGAAATTCTATAATACCATTCTTACTTTGGGAGAATATGTATTTAATATTCCAATGATTGCTATCCCAATGGGTGGTGTTGATGTTATCTTATGGGTTGAATGGTTACATTTATTGGGAACAATGGCTTTTAATTTTCAGAATTTTTTCATGAAATTTTCCTGGGAAGGAAAATAATTTGAGTTAAATGGAATCACAGGGAAACCAAGCAAGGTGATCAACTCTAATGGTATGACAAAAATTTAAAAAAGGGACAACAAGGTGTAATTGCATAGTTATTTTCACTAGATGTTCAAACATCTAAGGCTCCTATTTCCTTGTATATCCAAAGGATCCTTAATAAGCATTCCAAGGTATTTGAATATATTCCAAAAGGTACTCCACCTATGCAACAATTGGACCATGCTATTCACTTAATTCCAGGAATTGTTCCTCCTAACATCAGACCTTACAAATATGGGAACCCGTGTCGACTGGGTTTGCACCAACAAATGGTTCTGTTGTTGGGACCTTGTTGCGACTGAGAGGAGGATATGTGGCATCCGACGAGACCATAAATTCAAGATTGGTTTGATCAAAAGATACGAGAATTTTCTAAGATAGAAAATCAGAACCCTAGACTAACGATGGATAAGTGGTTGGTGAGGTACATACATGACGTTCCATACAAGTAATTTTTCTATGAATTCCCCATAATTGTGTACGAGTGGTTGGCACAATTCACCTATCGCAAGAAAAATTTCCAAGGAGGCAAGCCAACGTCTTCGACCCTTGAAATGATCTAGGAATTGCAAGAGACTAATAACAAGGCATTGTTGGTTGTTGAAGTCTAGTTGGATAGTATCCTAGAAGAATATTTCATTGAGTTCACGGTCGACACCACCAAATCCTGCAACGAAGCAGAAAGGGAATTTTTCAATGGACCTAGAGGTAGGTTCTTGTTGTATTTACAATTGTCAATTAAGATGTTTGTGTAACGTCCCCGACCCTCTGACCGGCGAAGAGGATGCTACTATACACCAAACATCTAGGACACTAGCCCCATGAACATGTACATACATATAAACTGAAGGAAAATGCTTAAGACATCAAACATACTAAGATGAATAATCATACATATACTCAGTGGAAGAAAAACATACAATTCAGCATTCAGCATGTCCATCATCATAATTCATTAACAGTAAATATGATTGCAAAACAGATTAGTCAAGAATACTTATCTTATAAGAACTGTCCCGCAACCAGCTACGTCGCTTCAACGTTCCACCCAACCATAGGCCAGCGTGCTCCTTAATCTCTCAGTAACGCTGCCACCCCTGACCCGAGCATGATTCCCCAAGGAAAAAGGAACTAGCAGGCTTACACATAGCCAAGGATAACAAAACATGCCAAGCCAACATAGTTGGGTTTGTCAGGCAAACAACAAATCAGCCAAGCCAAAACAGTTGGGTTTATCAGCCCATCCAGGAGCTAGGAAAGGCTAAATGCTAAAGCGGTGAGCTCATTGAATATCTAAGGACACCTACACTAGAAATAGCTTGACTTCTAGGACACCCACACACACCTAACACAAGGAAATCATTCCTTTCTCTGCTACACAGCCCCTCAGGCCCTGACCTCCCTTCCAGTGCTATTCAAGGTTGTGGATAAGAAAGCCAGCCCTCTAGATCTATCTATGTGGTTCCCAACCGCTCCAGTTTTGCGAAGCAAATTAGGACCTCATCACCACCCCAATACAGTCCGAAGACCAACCGCTGCTTTCTTGTAGCCAAATAAGCGCTTCAAAACTTGGACAGGGGAAGACAATCCCTGAGTCATTCTTGGCCCTATAGTGGCCAAAACAAATCCACCACCACCTACAGCCAATACCACTACAGTCCAATAATGGAAAAGGAACAGCCTCTCTGCATGAACGGAAGGGAAAACCGCATGCTAAGACCAACAGTCGGTGAGAGAAAAGAGAGCGAAACCCCATAGATAGAATCATGAATCCTTTTATCTTCGCTCTGCATGAGGAAAATCGGGTGTCCCTGCATGAGATGGGCAGTGAAGAATTCTTGTGCGTGAGGAATTAACAACCACTAATGGAGAGAGTGGACAGAATCCCCGGGCATCCCAAATGGCGCGTGAGGAAAACCACTCCCATCCCATGCGTGTGACTGAACGAGCTGGTGGGGAGTGCGTGGGGGCAAGCCTACCATCCACCACTACCTAGCATTAACTGCCCTTAACTAACATCATGGTTCTTGAATGGATGGCTGACAATTGGCTTTTCCCCATGGGTTCCAGGTTTAAAAATCCCCTCGTTATCCTTAGGAAATCATTCTCTTTTCAATATAGTTGCATCGACATAGCTGGTTGGGGTTATTTTATTTAAAATGCATAGTTACATGATGCCACAACTTAATATGTGCCGTATATCCTGATATACTATCGGCAAAAATTCCAAACGTCGAAACATAACACAACCAAATCGATGTTGGGGCCTTTTCCTTTAGCTCCGCACCATGATTATTTACAATATCTATATGTATCATGTATATTTAATGCATTGGGGTCAAAACTGGGGTGTTACATTCCCCTCCCCCTTTAATAGCATTGTCCTCAATGCTTTACAAAATTTGCACAAATGCTACACTAGTATCTCCTCAGTGTTCCGCAGAATTGAACAAAAATGGATGTGCCAATCGCATGGCATCCTTTAGCTCCCACGTAGCCTCTTCAAGTCCATAATGCTCCCATTGCACCTTTACCTTCCCTATGGCTCGGTTCCGAAGCATTGTGACCTTCTTGTCGAGGATGTGCATTGGCTCGGTTTGGAACTCTCCCTTGGGTTCCACCTGAATCGCATCCCAATTAATCACATGGTTAGGATCATGTACATATTTCTTAAGCAAAGAAACATGCAAAACATTATGAGCTCTAGTACTAGCAGGCAATGCAAGTCTATATGTAACCAGCCCTATTCTTTCAAGCACTTCAAACAGTCCATAATATCTTGGTGACAGCTTGGCACAACTTCCAAGCTTCAAGGAACTCTTCCTTGCCCTCACTTTGAGGTAGACATGATCCCCAACACTGAAATCCCTATTCACACTATGCTTATCTGCATAGCTTTTTTGTCTGTCCTGTGCTGCTTTCAAATTCTACCTTATCTTTACAACCTCTTGCTCCATTTCCTTGAGCAATTCTGGTCCAAGCACAACCCTGTTCACTGGATTATCCCAAGTCACTGGTGTCCTACATCTTCTTCCGTACAAAGCTTCATATGGACTCATCCCCAAGGATGCCTATTGTCCATTGTTATAAGAAAACTCTACCAAGTGTAAGTAATCTTCCCACTTGGTTGGTTTGTCCATTACATACATGCGAAGCATGTCTTCAAGCACTTGATTAACTCTCTCGGTCTGCCCATATGTATGAGGATGGTATGCAGTGCTGAATTTTAGCTTTGTACCCAAATCTGTAAACAACACCTTCCAAAAATTGGAAGTGAACTTGACATCTCGGTTAGAGACTATTGCTTTCGGCAATCCATGCAATTTGAAAATCTCCTTCATGAAGATATTTGCAATGTCTTCAGACTTATGCATAGACTTCACCAGTATAAAAGGTGTTGCCTTAGTTAACTTGTCTACCACAACCATGATGGAATCACGTTGTCTCCAAGTCATCGGCAATCCTGTAATAAAATCCATGGAAATAATTTCCCATTTCCATCCCGGAACTGGCAAAGGCTGCAACAAACCTGCTGGATGTTGATGATCAACCTTTACTTGTTGACATTTCATGCACCTTGAAATGTATTCCTCCATGTCCTTTTTCATTCTTGGCCAAAAATTTTGCTTTCTGGATGTAGAAATTGTCTTATGGTATCCTTGGTGACCAGAATACGGAGTTTGATGGACTTCATCCATAACAACTCTCCTCAAATCTGCTACATTGGGAATATAAATTCTGCCTTTATAAGTAAGAGGATGATCTTCTTCCAATTTATATCCCTCATACCTCTTCTCAAGACTTTGCTGCTGCAATTTGTCTTTTACCAGCTCATACAATTCGTCTCCAGCAGCATGATTAACAATCTGCTCCCGCAAATCTGATTGGAAAATACTAAGGGATGCCACGTGCATTTCCTATGCCTTCCTACTGAGTACATCAGCTACCTTATTCTCTTTTCCCTTTATGTGCTTGATTTCAAAATCAAACTCACATAAAAACTCCAGCCATCTTGCTTGCCTAGCATTCAAGGTAGGCTGATCAAATAGATACTTCAGACCACAATGGTCTGTTCTGAGCTCAAATATTCTACCCATCAAGTAATTCCTCCACATCTTGAGAGCATGTACTATGGATGCAAGCTCTAGATCATGAGTGGCATAGTTCTTCTCATGCTCCTTTAGCTTTCTTGACTCATAACTTATCACATGGTTGTCGTGCATAAGGACTCCTCCAAGCCCTTGTCCACATGTATCGGTACACACCACTAAATATTTTTCTAGATCTGCAGCTTTCAATATGGGTGCACTGGTGAGAAGATTCTTCAACCGCTGGAAACTTTCTTCACACCTCAATGTCCATTCGAACTTTATCCCCTTCTTTTGCAAAGAAGTGATGGCATGTGAAACTTTGGAGAATCCCTCAATGAATCTCCTGTAGTATCCTGCAAGTCCCATAAAAGATCTTACATCTGTCACATTTCTTGGAGTAGGCCAATTCATAATGGCTTCAATCTTTTCAGGGTCCACAGATATACCCTCTTCTAAGATAATGTGGCCCAAATACTGAATTCTATCTCTATAGAAGTCACACTTGCTCAGTTTTGCATACAGCTAGTGCTCCCTGAGAAATTGCAATGTCAACCTCAAATGCTCTTCATGTTCTTCCTCATTCTTAGAATAAACAAGAATGTCATCAAGGAAAACAAGAACAAACTTGTCCAAATATCTGCTGAAGACACTATTCATAAGGCACATAAATGTAGCTGGTGCATTTGTGAGACCAAATGGTACCACTACAAACTCATAATCCCCATACCTTGTCCTGAAGGCTGTCTTATGAATGTCTTCATCCTTGATTCTCACCTGATGGTAACCAAACCTCAAGTCAATCTTGGAAAATACCTTTGCTCCTCTCATTTGATCAAAGAGGTCATCAATCCTAGGCAAAGGATATTTATTATTCATAGTAACATTGTTCAACTGTATGTAATCAATGCACAACCTGAGTGTACCATCTTTCTTCTTTATGAATAGAACTGGTGCTCCCCATGGAGACACACTCGATCGGATATACTTATTTTCCAACAACTCTTGCAGTTGCATCTTCAAATCTAGCATCTCTGGTGTACTCATCCTGTAGGGTGTCTTGGACACTGGTGTTGCTCCTGGAACAAGTTCAATTGTGAAATAAATGCCCCTTTTTGGAGGAATCCCTAGAATCTCATTAGGAAACACATCTCTGAATTCCTGTAACACCTGATAGTCCTCCAACCTAGGAGTTTCATCTCCTGTTTCCTCCAAAATATGAGCTGCATACAACTGGAAACCATTCCTACAGAACTTTTTCAACTGCATTGATGAAACCTACCTTACTAATATTACCTTTGGAATACCTTCCACAACTACTGGGTTTTCTTATTCATCCATGCATTCAAAAGTCTTATTGTAACAGTCAAGCTTCACTCTGTGAGCTTCTAACCAATCCATTCCAATGAGAACATCATAGGAACCAAGCGGTAGAACATTCATATCTACACAGGTGACCAATCCATTCATGACCAATGGACATTTCTCTACCACTTCACTGACCTTTCTCTTGGTCTCAGTGGCTAGCTGAACTAACCAAGATTTCCTATGCTTTACTTTCTCAAAAGCACAAATCTCCACTAATCTAGGAGTAATGTAACTGTGAGTAGAACCGGGGTCAATCAAAATAGAAACAAATTGTTCAACAATCTTTCCTGCCACTTCAACCACAGTTGACTAGTGATCTACCTAGCGGTCCTCCAGTGCTGCATAAATTCTAGGGACTGCCCTTGCTACTTGACCCATTGTTTCTGCTTCTTGAATGTTGTAAGCTAGTCTTGCATTCTCATTCTTGAGGGGACAATATCTACGCAAGTGGGGTGCTTCACATTTACCACATTTGAGTGGTCTTTTATTCTATTGTGGATCTTTAGGCTTTTCTCCTGTTACTCCAACTGGATTACTCACAGCTTGGGATGGCTGCGTCTGCTGATTCCTGAATCTAGAAGGTTTGAAACCTTTCTTTCTTTGGTTAAACTTCTCATTCTTCTTGTCCTTCCATGCCTTATGGTAATCAGGTTTGCCTCTGGTTTTCTCATAGCAATACTTAGCCTTCCTTATTGCTTCTTCAAGAGTTCTAGGTTCATACAACTCAATTCTGTCTTTGTAAGACTGAGGAAATCCACTTAGAAACCGCTGGACCTTCACTTTTTCATCCCTTATGTACCGGACATACCTCAACAATTCCAAGAACTTATTTGCATAATCATCCATGGTCCGCTGTCCCAATATCAGCTCATGGAACTCCTTAATCTTATCATCATAATACCTGTTAGAGAGGTATTTCTACTTGAAATACTTCTTGAACTGTTTCCACTTCAGTCTTCTTTCACTGATCCTCTTGACTTGCTTGAAGTGTTCCCACCAAATGGATGCTCTTCCATTTAGATTGAATATGGAAACTCTTGCCTTCATGTTTCCCGAATAGTCCTGCACTTGAAAGTACTTCTTTATCCCAAGAATCCAAGCTTCAGCCTCTTGTCCAGTCTTTACCTCACCATCAAATGTAGGAGGTTTATCTTTCTTAAATTCATCCCAAGAGCAATCCCTATGGTGTCTCTTTCTTTTCCTTTTACGAGAAGATGAACTTGTATCCCCGCTGGATTCTTTAGAGTCAGATGATCCACTAGAAGTCCTTCTCCTCCTCTTAGTACTTCTCTTACTACCTTTTGGTCTTGATGTACCTCATCCAGAGTCTATCTTTCTTTGCAATTCTATCAAACTCTGCAACATGGCAGCATTCAACTGATGCTTCTCTTCTTGGGCTTTAATCAAGCTTCTCATGGTGGCTACCACATCTCACGGTGACTCTTGAAATCTCCTTCCGTTAGACTCTATGTCATCATTTCAATTACAGACATTTTCTCCCATGGAATCTCCCACACGTTCGTAAGAATCCCGAGCATCATATCCATCATGGGTTCTCATGACTGAATCACCACTTACTTACCAAACTACACCACCTAGAATACTGCCCTTGAAGGTGACTATGATTCTACAAACGTGTTATTAGAAAACCATTAGATGCATACATTGATATAAAAAAAAACAGGGCTACTTACCTTCTCCTAGAAAAATCATAAAATAACCATTTTGCTTAAACATAAAATCTTCTTTCTCTTTAGTCTTGTAATCCACTGACAATCTGTTGAAAGCCTACTGAAAGACAGTCGAAAAACTACTTGAAAATCGCTGAGAAAATCCCTTGGAAAACCCAAATTTCCATTGGCCCAATCGGACCTCTTCCAAACTAATTTTTTGACACTTCGGCGGTTTCAACAACTATAGTTTTCCGTAGTATCAGCAATTGGATGCGTTATTCATCGGGTGCTCAGTCCCTTAGGCAACTGCAATGGCAGATAACGATCTCACTGTGGGTTCCGCGGACATTTATCGGCTATCGGATATACTAACCATCGGGTGGATAGTGTCTTAGACTGCCACAACGGCAGCCAACAAACTAACTGTGGGTTCTGTGGACCCTTCATTGGCTTTCAGAAGCACTAATCACCGTGGCATCGGTGGTTGAAGCCTCTATCCATAAGAAGGATAGTCCACTAGGTAGCCGCAATGGCAGACGCACGAACAACTAAATTTTTCCGATGTCGTTCATCAGTGACCAAAACAACTAATACTTTCCAACGTTAGCCACCGCATCAATGGCCCCATCCTCTAAATTTCATCGGTGGTTCCGACTAGGTGAGCTAACGTTTCGGTGGTTCTGTCAAAACCCTTCAGTTCTTTCTTCTTCATCGGCACCCTCATCCTCTAATTGTTGCCGATCTGATCAACTAGAGTTCCGTCGATCGGTGCCCCAATCGTCTAACTTTCACCGATCACCGATGGGTTCAACATTTAAACAAATTTTCAAAAAATTTCTTCTTTCCCATCCACGTCGGCACCTTCATCCTCTATCTTTCTCCGACGGACGTGACGTTTCGACGAACCCATCATCTAAGTTTCGTCGATCTGTTCCACTAAATCCCACCGACGTTTTGGCAATCCTTAGACATATGGAGTCGTCGTTTTTCGCTTCATCAGCTGCATCATCGACTAAACTTCGGTGATGTTCGGTGGTCCAATATTCTAAATTTCGTCGATGGCGATGACGTTTCGGCAACTTCATTGCCTAATCATCGGCGATCCAAACCTCTAAACTTCACCGATCGTCGATGGTTTCATGACTTAATTTTTTTTTGAAATTTTCTCTTTAATCTTCTTTTCGCTGCCACTGTCAGTGGCTTCACCAACTAACTTCCTGTCTTTTTCACCATCGTTTCGGTGCTTATATCTTCTATCCCCCGCCGATGTATCGGTGCCTGAAATAACTAATTTTCAACGATCTTTCACTTAAACGGAGCCTATGTTTCAGCAGACTTCGGCTGAATAGAGCCAACATATCAATGTCTCCATCTTCTTTCTTCCGCCGATTGCCGACAACTTTTGAACTTCGTCGAATTCCAAAATTTTCAACAATTAGAATACTTTTCCTTCGGGCTCCACATCGCCTGCGTGATTAGCTAATTGTCGTCGATCCAAACAACAAAACTTCACCGCCATTTCAACGATATTTAGCTATATGGAGTCGTCGTTTCAACATTTTTCCTTGTCTTTCCTCCACAGATATGTCGGCTATCCCATCAGCTAATTATCCCTGATGTATTGACGTATATGTCTTCTAAATTCTGTTGATCAAATAGACTAATTCTCGCTAGTCGTCGGGGTCTGTATCGGACGGCCTTTAGACTAACTTGTTTGCTGCATCATAACCGCTTCCCACTAATTCTTTTGATGAGCCGACAGCCTGGCGCTTAGAAAATTTCAAAAATTATTTTTCGCCTGCCCCTCGTCGGATGGCCTTCCGACTATCTTTTCAATGTATCGGAGGAGCTTCCTGCTTAGTCCTCCGATGATCCAACGGTTTTGGAACTTAGAAAATTTTCTGAGAGTTTTTTGTCATATGTTTTGATCTCTGCTGGGTAGAAGGCAACCTGCCTCTACTAGCTGATCTTTCATGGCCCTCTGAGGCCCAATGCTGCAATGATGGCTCTGTCACTGCATCTTCATGGCCCATTCAGGCCCATGCTGCAACCTTTTCTCTGATACCACACTGTAACGTCCCCGACCCTCCGACTAGCGAAGAGGATGCTACTATACACCAAACATCTAGGCCACTAGCCCCATGAACATGCACATACATATAAACTGAAGGAAAATGCTTAAGACATCAAACATACGATGATGCATAATCATACATATACTCAGCGAAAGCAAAACATACAATTCAACATTCAACATGTCCATCATCATAATTCATTAACAGTAAATATGATTGCAAAACAGATTAGTCAAGAATACTTATCTTATAAGAAATGTCTCGCAACTAGCTACGTCGCTGCAACGTTCCACCCAAACATAGGCCAACATGCTCCTTAATCTCTCATCAACGCTGCCACCCACGAGTTGGGCATGATTCCCCAAGGAATAAGGAACTAGCAGGCTTACACATAGCCAAGGATAACAAAACATGCCAAGCCAACACAGTTGGGTTTGTCAGGCAGACAACAGATTAGCTAAGCCAACAAAGTTGGGTTTATCAGGCCATCCAGGAGTTGGGAAAGGCTAAATGCTAAACTAGTGATCTCATTGAAGAGCTAAGGACACCTACACTAGAACTAACCTAACTTCTAGGACACCCACACACACCCAACATAAGGAAATCAGTCCTTTCTCTGCTACACAGTCCCTTAGGCCCTGACCTCCCTTCCAGTGCTATTCGGGGATGTGGAGAAGAAATAAAGCCCTCTAGCTCTATCTATGTGGTTTCTCCAATCCCACCAAGTTTGTCAAGCAAATTAGTCCCTCATAACCACCCCAATACAGTCCGAAGACCAACCACTGCTTTCCTATAGCCAAATAAGTGCTTCAAAACTTAGACAGGGGAAGACAATCCTTGAGTCGTTCTTGGCCCTATCATGGCCAAAATGACTCCACCACCACCTACAACTGATACCACTACAGTCCAATAATGGAAAAGGAACAACCTCTCTGCATGAATGGAAGCAAAAACCACATACTCAGACCAACAATCGGTGAGAGAAAAGAGAGCGAACCCCCACACATAGAATCATGAATCCTTTTATCTCCACTCTGCGTGAGGAAAATCATGTGTCCCTATGTGAGATGGGCAGTGAAGAATTCCTATGCGTGAGGAATGAACAACCACCGATGGAGAGAGTGGAAAAAACCCTCGGGCATCCCAAATGGTGTGTGAGGAAAACCACTCCCAGCCCATGCGTGTGACTGAACCAGCTGGTGGAGAGTGCGTGGGGGAAATCCTGCCACCCACCACTACCTAGCATTAATTGGCCTTAACTAACATTAGGGTTCTTGAATGGGTGGCTGACACATGGATTTTCCCCATGGGTTCCAGGTTTAACAATCCCACCCTTATCCTTAGGAAATCATGCCCTTTTCAATATAGTTTCATCGACATAGCTGGTTGGGGTTCTTTCAATTAAAATGCATAGTTACATGATGCCACAACTTAATATGTGACGTATATCCCGATATACTATCGACAACAATTCCAAACGTCGAAACATAACACAACCAAATCGATGGTGAGGCCTTTGCCTTTAGCTCTGCACCATGATTATTTATAATATCTATATGTATCATGTATATTTAATGCATCGGGGTCAAAACCAGGGTGTTACAGTTTGTTTGTGAAAATGGCATACTGAAGATGCACCTCGAGTAGTAGAACTCCGGTGTGCGGAGGAAGTGGATACTGCAACAGAAGGGGGGAGACGACTGGAAAGATAACGGGTAGATGGGTGCAAGTTTAGATGGGACCGTGAGGGAAGTTGAGGAAGAAAGTGGTCTTACGAGGGGAGGAGCAAGGTTTCAACAAGATAAGAGGTAGAGGAAAGGAAAAGGTCCTGCTACGATCAAAATGCAAGACTGTGAAGGTAGACCACACGGGATGAAGTGACTCTACAGTGATGAAGAAGATGACCAGACCCAGTCTACACCTAGGATATCAGTAATATAAAACCCCAGCATTAATGTACCCATGCCTCCGTGCACTACTCCACATTCAGGCATAAACACAAGTTCCACGTCAACTTTCCCGATGTGCCAACAACATTCTAGTAGTATATCAACATGTATACGAAGAAGGCCCATGATGGCGAGCGATGAATCCAAGTTACCTTTGTTCCATGGAAACGGGACTGATTATCACGAGCAGTATTGGTTCTTGTGTGGGGCAGTATGGATTGTTAGAAAGAATACTAATGATGAAGTCAAGAAGGTCCAATTGGAGACCACTCTTGGGGGTTGTGCGCTGGATTACTTCATGAAATATATGCAAGTTCCTATGGGGACTGCCATGAAGACACTGGATGAAGTCGAGAAAGGACTAATTGAAGAATTCTAGAAGCCAAAGTCTGAGGCACAGTACATCACAGATTTAAAGGAGATTAAACAATTTCCTAATGAAACTGTTTGGGACTTTGACCAAAGATTCAAGACACTAATGGAAAGAGTCAGTTTTGAGATGAGTGCTGTAGAGCACAAAGAGTGGTTCATCGCAGCACTGGTACACCACATCCAAAAACCACTGATTTAGCAGAAGATCACGACACAGAGTGAGGCTCTGGAGATCACCATGAAGTTAGAAGCTTCACCTATTGGAGAAATCACAACTGGTATGAGCCATATTCAGGCTCAGCTAGCGAATTTAACACTTCAGCGATAAGTATCAAGAAGGGTAAAGAACATCGCGAAGACCTTTGGTGCACTTGATGTCATGCGGATGGACATACCAAAGATACTTGCCCTAAATTCTGAAATTATATGTTATCTAGGGTGCCGAATCCATTGAGTTGCGGCAGTGTACCATTGTGCCACATATGCCAAGTCTATGGGCATTGACATGAAGAATGTGGATACATGCAGAAGATGGTGACGATGCCAGCAAAACTATATTGATCATTTTGTTGATCTGTGGGGCTTGAAGATAAAGGATGTCGCACATATGACCTAATTTAGGAAAGGAAATATGACTCATACTATGTGAAGGGTGAATCTCATTGTGCAGTACAGCAATCACATCCACAACCTCAGGTGGTACAATCTCTAGCTCAACCACAGTATACACCACCACTACAAATGTAGTTCATACCACTGCAACTACAACTGCAGTTTGTGTCACAACTGTAGTTTGCGCCACAATCACAGTTCACGCTGCAGCCGCAATATAATTAGATGTCAATGGATCTGCTGTAGCCACAGTACATTCAGGAAGCGCACTACGTTTGGTAGCAGCTGAATCCCATGCCACAACAATTGACCTAGCCACAGTACCAGCAACAAGGAGGATTCTGAGGAAGAGGAGGAGGCTTTGGTAGAGGATGAGGACGAGGTCATGGACCTATCCAATGTTACAATTGTGGGGTATTCAGACATTACCAGAGGTATTTCCCACAATTACAGTGTTCATGTACATATTGCACTGCAATTGATCACACTATCGAGAACTGTCCACAACTAATTGCAAGATGGCAGGAAGGAAATGTTTGTCAATTGTAGAATTAGAACCAGTCTTAGAATAAAAATTAGTTGCAGAACCAAAATTAGTTGTAGAACTAGGATCAAAATCAAATTCCACTTCAGAATCAGATTGGAAATCAACGTATGAACTCGCCATTGAACCAAAATCCACCGATGAACCAAAATCAAGGATTGACAGTTGTGACAATCTTAGCAGAGCCCAAAATAGAGGATGTCGATGTTTCCATCGTCACCCATGGAGGTGCGACGACCGGTTAGGATGGCCCCTGTCCGCAGGTTCGATTGGCTAGAAAGAAGAAGGTACCATTTGACATCGTTGTTGAGTAAGATAGATTCTTTGAAGCAGGGGATGTGATCAGAATAAATCCTGGTAAGTCACATGTTTATGAAAATCCCTCTACTTTTGATTCTTCATTGGAGGAAGGACCATCACAACAACATGGTACCTTGAATAACTTTTTAGAGAGTTGTTTGTTGCTAGAAAAATATCCTAATTCTCTTGTCGAGATTGAGAACATGTTGCACGGACCAGGTAAGGATCGAAAGGACTCTGCAGTGAACTCTTTGCATAAGAAAAAGACGGGAGAAGAAATGTGCATGAACATTCATATTGGGGACTACACAGTAGATTCAGCTATTCTAGATCTAGGATCAAATGTGAATATCCTCACAAAGTAGACATGGCCGAAAATAGGGAGGCCGACATTGGTTTGGTTCCCTGTGCAACTGCGATCGGTCAATCATTGCAAAGTACAACCAATCGGACGTGTGTCGAACCTAGTCATAGATGTTGAAGGTATGAAGCCCTATGATGATTTTGATGTGATTGAAGTTGTTGATGGGGAGGCTCCTATCTCACCTTAACTTCAAGAAGCAGATGATGACGTTTGAAAACCATGACATCCGAGTCATTGCTCCTATGGATCCAAACAAAGGGAGGAGATATATTGAACCAGTGAAAGATGAAGTTGTCAAGGGATGGGATCATGCTTACAACATTTCAGAGGATTACATTCACCCAACTGCTGATGGAGAACTTGGTTGGTGCAGTGCTAGTTCTACCTCTACTGATTTTGATGATGCGTTGGAAAACTGGAAAAATCGCATGCACGAGGTGTCATTTAGGAAGTGTGGTTTGATCACACAGTTGTTGTGCTAGGTTGTGACTGAGATTGTTGAGTTATTGATATATGAGGGACTTTTAGAGTTGTCTGCGTTCTTAATGGATTTTGAAGAGAAGGTATCATAACCACAGTGATTATTGGCATTGGAGGAAGCACTAAAGGCTACTCCAACACTATGGTGGGAAACTCATAAGAAGACGATTAATGGATGGGTGCAATGTCGATGGTTGATGGCAGTGCACTTCGATGATGCATAAATATATCACAATGGGAGGTACAATGGGAGAAATGACCCCAACGGTCACTTGACGGAATGTCAGACTCTGTGGGCATCGTGACCAAAGGATGAATGGGTCCATACCTTTGCTCACACCTTGGATGAAAGGTCGACATTGTGGTATGTATCGACGGAGTTGTGCAGAGAAATAACCACTTGGGAATAGCTAACAGTTTTATTTTCTTACACTTGCTATTTCGTGGATACTAATCTGGATTTCCATAATGCGCTTCAACTCATCCGTGATGTGGTGTTGAAGGTATTGTCAGTTGCATACCCAATGGACCCACATGCGCATTTCCACATGCAGTCGATGATGGAATGTTATAATGTGTTTGGTGGACCTTAGGACGATGATGAACTGCAGAATATTAACATTCCATAAACAGAAGGGAGTAGGGATTTCACAGTGCCAGATATACCGACTGATCCCATGAACCAGTCGTTGAAATTTAGAAAATTTAACATTGGGACAGAGGAGAACCCAAAATTTGCAAGTGTTTGGTACTATTGGGACAAAGAGAATATGGAAAAGATCACGGATCTACTGTATGAATTTCAAGATATGTTTTCAACCAAATTCTTTAAAATGAAGGGGATCTTGGGTGATTTGGGAGAGATGAAGATTCTATTAAAACCAGATGCAAAACCGGCAAGGAAAAGAATGTATCGCTTGAATCCGCGATACAAGGAGAGGGTTAAAGCTGAGTTGGATAGGATGTTGGATGCTGGAATAATTGAGCCAATTGAAGAATTAGAATGGATCAGTCCTATGGTGGTCTAAGACAAGAAAACAGGTGAAGTTCAGATTTGTGTCGATCTGAGAAAATTAAATGATTCTTGTATGCATGATCCATTTCTGACACCATTCACAGATGAAGTACTCGAAGGAGTAGGTGGTCAGGAGATGTATTCTTTCACATATGGATTCTCTGGTTATCTCCATATTAGGAATGCAAAGGTGGATCGGCATAAAACAACATTTGTTACTGAATGGGGTTGTTTCCAGTACATAGTGTTACTGAATATGGTTGTTTCCTACAAGTTTATATGGATTATTAGACCGTGTATGTCTTGATTAGGGATCACTTGGAATACCTGCAATTGATGCTGGAAAGGTGTCGAAAACATCAAATTGTGCTGAACTCAAAGAAGTGTATTTTCTACGCACCTTTTGGGATATTGCTGGGTCACATTGTTTGCAAGAAAGGAATGTTGGTCGACCCTGTGAAGATAGCACTCATTTTGAGCTTGCCACCGCTCATTTTGAGCTTGCCACTGTCGACGAATGTGAATATTGTTAGGGTGACGCTGGGGCACAACGGATATTATCAAAAATTCATCAGAGGTTACGCCGCGATTACAGACCCTATGGAAAAGTTATTGAAGAAAGGTGCACCATTTGTATGGAGCCAAGAATGTCAAGGAAGCTTCAACACATTGAAGGCCAAGATGGATTTGACACCAATACTTGTGTTCCCAGATTGGAACAAAGAGTTTCATTTCCATGTGGATGCATCATCTATTGCATTGGGTGTGGTTCTTGCGCAACCAGGTGAAGGAGATCTTAATCACCCAATCGCTTTTTCTAGTTAGAAGTTTTAATTTGCTGATAAAAATTATAAGATCACAGAGAGAGAAGGTCTGGTGATGGTATATGCGCTACAGAAATTCAGGCATTACCTCTTAGGTAGTCATTTCAATATGTTTCCAAACCATTATGCTTTGAAGTACCTAGTCAATAATCTTGTGTTGGGGGGAAGATATTCCACTAGCTACTTCTCTTTCAGGAATTTCATTTTTAGATAATTGTGAAGCCGGGTCACTTGAATGTTGGCCTCGATCATTTATCCTGGATTGAGATGGGAGAAGAGCCAAAAAATATTGAAGAGGGATTGTTAGATGCACAGCTGTTCAGAATCGACATAGAAAATGATTATTATGATCAAATCATTTAGTTCTTGACAATGGAATTCGCACCATAGGAATTTTCAACAAGTCAAAAGTAGTTGGTGGTTAAGGCCTCAAATTTCCAGTTGATTGCTGGCTAGCTCTATAAACTAGGCCCATACGATATTTTGTGGTGATGTGTCCTACCACATGAACAGGCAAAGATTTTAGAGGAGGCCCATGCGGGAGTTGCTGGTGGACACTATGGAGGATGAGCTGCTATGAGAAAGGTGCATCGTGCAGGGATCTGGTGGCCCACTTTACATAATGATGTGACAGATTATGCGTAGGGTTGCAATATCTACCAACGCACTGGAAAAACAGCACAGTGGGATGAGATGCCACTAGTGCCGCAAGTAACCTTGCAGCCTTTTGATAAATGGGTTGTGGATTTTGTGGGTCCAATCAACCCATTTGGGAAGAGAACTGGCAGGTGGTACATAATCACAGCGGAAGACTACTTGACGAGGTGGGAGGAGGGCACACCAGCCGTTGATTGCACCACTATGACAGCAGGAAGATTCCTGTTGGACAACATTGTGACCTAGTTTGGATGTCCAAGGATATTGATGAGCGACCAGGGAAGTCACTTCTTCAACCGCGCAGTAAGTGTGCTGACATAGGAGTTGCAAATATAGCATAAGAAAAGCACCCCATATCATCCACATGTGAATGGAATAGTAGAATCCTTCAACAAGATATTGGAGCATACACTTACCAAGGTATGTAATGCTAACCGCGATGACTGGGACTCGAAAATTCCAGTGGTGTTGTGGAAATATTGCACCACTTGCAAGAGATTGGCAGGGCAGAAAACATTCAAATTGGTATATGGACAAGAAGTAGTCATTCCTACGGAGTACATTGCCCCCAATTTGCGCATTGCAGCAGCGACGAGCATGGATGATGAAGCAACACTCGAGGAGCGTGTGGCAGAGTTGATATAGCTTGAAGAGGACCGCTTTATTGTAGGATTCCACCAGCGCATCGAGAAGGATCGACAAAATTATTGGCACGATCGCCACATAAAGAACAAACTATTTCAACAAGGATATTTGGTCTTGTTGTACGATAGAAAGTTTATGAAGCATCCAGGTAAGTTACAGATGCATTGGTTAGGTCCATACCTTATTAATTATATTACTTCTGGAGGCGCAATTGAGCTGCAGTAGTTAGATGGAGCAATGCTACCAAATCTTGTGAATGGTAGTCAACTAAATCCCTATAGGACAGGGTCGAAAATGCGCGGTGCTTGAGGCACTATGCAATGAGAAAAAAAGTAGATAGGATCATGCATGAATGGAAGACACACCAGGAGGAAGTGGTTGCGCAAGAGTAGGAGTTAGTAGGGCAAGTAGGATTTCATGCTATGACAGCCGTAGGGCTGCAAGAAGTGTCAAATCAGTAATCAATGAAGACAATTAAAGTAGTTAACCAGTGGCACACGTGGAAGTGACATGTAATGATGGTGAATCTAACCGTTGGGTTGGAAGAATTGGCAACAGATTCGGGTAGTTAATGAATGATTTAGTCGTGATGATTGAATTGATGTCATAATGATGAAGTATGAGTTGATTTGGCACTATAATAGGAATCTTTCTATGGTTGGAAGACACCATTATGTAGAGTTGAATTGCATTGAGTTGTAGAGTTACCGAGTTGTCAAGAGAGCTCTTGAGAAAAGCTGAGAAGAGTAATTTTCTAAGTCCAGCAAGGGTGTGCGTCTAGAAGGGAATTGGTGTGGCATGCAGAGAAACCAAGACATTGTAGAGATTTCGAGTGAGCGATATTCACTACTCAGACTAGTTGCAATTGAGTAAGAATTGTCTAGTATGCAAGATGGCTCATCAACGAAGAAGAAGGCACAAAATGCTATTTCTCCAGCATCACAAAAGCAACGGACCAAAACGGCCATAAGGGCACATGGAGAAGACACAACAAAGATGGGGCCATGAATCCCTAAAGTTATGGATTCTACTACTAGAGCAATGGTGTCTATCAAGGACATCCCTGGCTACATCCCTTCTAGTTGGCATGGTGTGCAAGCCAGGAAGCCCACAAAGAATCAGAGATATCCAATCAGAATGTCAGCAATACCATAAGGGATGGTCTAATATTGTGCCTACACTGATGCAGCTGAGGTATGAATACCATGACCTATTTGCACTTGAGTATGTCGCAAAGGAACTGTATTTTCCAGTGGTATCAGTAGAAGGTTCCCCGATAGAGTGCATTCTGAAAGACTGGGTAAGAGGACTGGACAAAGCTGGATTGCTCGGGTTAATCAATATGTCTCACTTTGGGAGGCCAACTGAGGTAAATGCATATGTGAAACAACTGTTGGCATGTTTCCATGGTGGGTATTTATGGTTAGATGAGCCGATTGAAGTCACAATAGAGTTGATTTCAGCAATAACGGGGCTACCTAAGGATGGGCCAGACCCCTCCTAGTATATCCACAGCAAAGATAATGATAGGAAGTTGGAAATGCCTCTAAATAAGCACTATGCTCTAGAGCATGATGGGAGGGCATACCATATTGATAGCATTAATGATCGCATAGTCCGTATTGGTGCTAGTATTTTGGCTAGTAAAGTTGTAAGGAAGAACCGAATGGTTCAATGTAATTCCGAGGTGATTGCATGTGCTAAGTTGTGTGCGCAAGGCACACAAATGAACTAGTCACTTTTTTTTATGAACCAGCTAGTGGAAGATACAACGGCTGCATAGGTGGGGAAATATCATTTACATATAGTTGGATCCTCATTTTGATTTCACTGATCGCTTGGATGAAACTAGATGATTACTAGGGGATGGACATCAAAGCAGTAGAGGTGGACCTTATTTTGCAAATATTGGTCAGTATTTTGCAGATTCATTTAATAATTGGTTAACGGTAAGTTAGAAGTGGAACTTGAATGTAAAGGCGCAAGCCTATAAATAGAAGTATAATTGCAAATGTTAGGGAGATTTTTGGGAGAGGAATATTTAGAGAGAGAGATTTGGAGGGATCAAGAATGAAGCTTGAATTGTGAACTATTTTGAATCTATGAATCATTACGCAGAAGTAGTATGATAAGATGGGAGTTAATCTGAATTGTTGTTTCTTTTATATTTTTTTTGTCTTACTGTTTCTGTGATCTAATGGTGAATGTGAATTTAATGTGCGACATGGACTTATGATGTGATGTTTTCTTCTTTTAAATGATGTTATCTATCTAGATCTATTTTCACAACAGTACGATTGTTTCGGTTATGAATGAATGATGCGCCCTGTTAGTAGAAATGATGAAAACCCCAGTTGATGATTAAGTAACTAATCAGATCTATTCGATAAGTTGATGAATTGTCAATGCCCATAGTCCTCTTTTATTTTGCAGAAACTTGGTTCTGAAAGCTCTCCCTTAAACATCTCGGGTGAGACTTCATCCACTTCGTGGGTCTTGCCAGGAACGGTAAAACCTATCTAGGCTGGTGCTCAGGGAGATAGCAGTGAGTTGAGCATTGACAAAGTGGGAACCTCTACCGACTGGGTTTTGTTGGTTGGGTTTGTGCCAATAAATGGTTTCATTTCTGGGACCTTGTTGCAACTAAGAGGAGGATATGTGGCATCCAAAGAGACCAAAAATTCAAGATTTGTTCAATCAGAAGCTATGAGAATCTACTGAGACAGAAAATCAGAACCCTAGAATGACGACGGGTAAGTGGTTGGCGAGGTACATACATGACGATCCACATGAGTAATTTCTCTCAAAATTACCCATCATTATGTACAAGTGGTTGGTGCGATTCACCTGCAAGACGAATTTCCAAGGAGGCGAGCCAACATCCTGGACCCTTGAATTGATCCAGGAATTGCAGGAGACTAATAACAAGGCATCGTAGGCTATTGAAGTCTAGTTGGACAGTATCCTGGAAGGATATATCACTGAGTTCACAATCAACACCACCAAATCCTACAGTGAAGTAGAAAGGTAATTTTTCAACGGACCTAGAGGTAGTTTCTTATTGTCTCTACAATTGTCAATTAAGATTCTTGTCTATGAAAAGGGCATACTAAAGATGCACCTCGAGTAGTATAACTCTGGTGTACGAAGGAAGTCGATATCACGACAAAAGGGGGGAGACGAATGGAAAGAAAGGGGTAGATGGGTGAAATTTTTTATGAGACTTTGAGGGAAGCTAAGGAAGAAAGTGGTCTTATGAGGGGAGGAGCAAGGTTTTGACAAGAGAAGAGGCAGAGGACAGGGGAAGGTCCTACTGCAATCGAAACACAAGACTGTGAAGGAATTCCACACGAGACAAAGAGACCCTACAGTGAAGAAGAGGATGACTAGACCTAGGCTACGCCCAAGATAGCAGTAATATCAAATCCCATCAGTAACATACCCATGCCTCTGCGCACTACTCCACATTCAGGAAGAAACACAAGTTCCACATCAACTTTCCCAATGTGCCAGCATCATTCTAGTAGTATATCAGTGTCTATAGGAAGAAGGCTTAGGATGGCGAGTGACGAAGTCAAGTTACCTTTGTTCCATGGAAACAAGATTCGATGATCCCGAGCAGTACTGGTTCTTTTGTGAGGAAGTATGGAATATAAGACAAACTATTGATGATGAAGTCAAGAAGAACTAATTAGCGACCACTCTTCGGGGTCGTGTGCTGGATTGGTTCATGAAATTTATGCAAGTTCCTATGGGGACTCCCGCAAAGACACTGGATGAAGTCAGGAAAGAACTAATTGAAGAATTCTGGAAGCTGAAGTCTGAAGCACAATACATCATAGAGTTAAAGGAGATTAAACAATTTCCTATTGAAATTGTTTGGGACTTTGACCAAAGATTAAAGATACTAGTGGAAAGAGTCAGTTTCAAGATGAGTGATGTTCAACACAAAGAGTGGTTCATCATAGTGTTGGTACCCAATATCTGAAAACCATTGATGCAACAGAAGATCGCGACACAGAGTGAGGATCTGGAGATCACCATGAAGTTAGAAGCTTCACCTATTGGAGAAAGTACAGCTGGTGTGAGTCATATTCAGGCGCAACTAGTGAACTTAACGCTTTAGCTACAAGATATCAAGAAGGGGAAAGAACATCGGGAAGACCTTTGGTGCACTCAATGTTGCACGAATGGACATACCAAAGATACTTTCCCTGACTTCTGAAATTATCTGTTATCTAGGTGTTGAACCCACTAAGTTGCGGTAGTGTACCATGGTGCTGCATATGCCAATTATATGGGCATTGACATTAATAATGTGGATACATGTAGAATATGGTGATGAAGCCAATAAACCTATATTTCTCATTTTGTCGATTTGTGGGGCATGAAAATAAAGACTGTCGCGCATATGACCTACTTCAGGAAAGGACATATGACTCATACTATATGAAGGCTGAATATCATCGTGCAGTACAACAATCACAACCGTAGCCTTAGGTGGTATAATATCTACCTCAACCGCAGTATACACCACCACCGCAGATGTGGTTCATACCACTGCATTTGCAACCGCAGTTTGTGTTGCAACCACAGTTCATGCCATAGCCACAGTATAATTAGATGTTGATGGCTCCACTGTAGCCACAGTATGTTTAGGTAGCACACTACTTTCAGCAGCAATCGAATTCCCCACTGTAGAAATTGACCTAGCCACAATACCAGCAACAAGGAGGATTCTATGGAGGATTTCGAGGAAGAGGAGGAGAATGAGGTCACAGACCTGTCCATTGTTACAATTATGGGGTATTCCTACATTACTAGGGGGGTTTCCCACAATTACAGTGGTCGTGTACATACTGCACCACAATTGATCACACTATCGAGAACTATACACAACTAATCGTAAGATAGAAGCCAGGAAATGTTCCTCAGTTGCAGAATCAGAACCAGTTGCAGAATCAAAATTAGCTACAGAACCAAAATCAGTTGTAGGACCAGGCTCAGAATCAAATTCTGCTTCAGTATTAGACTAGGAATCAATCTATAAACCCATCGTTGAACCAGAATCCTTCGAGGAACCAAAATCTGTCGGCGAACCAGAATCAAGGATCGACAGTTGCAACGATGTCAATAGATCCCAGAACATAGGATGTTGAATTTTTCATTGTCACCCATGGAGGTACGATGACCAGAGAGTATGTCCCCCATCCGCAGGTTTGATTGGATGGAAACAAGAAGGTACCATTTGACATCGTTACCGAGCGAGATACATTATTGGAAGCGCGGGATGTGATTGGAGAGCAAAGTCCACTTAGAGGTAGCAATTTTGGATGCTTTTCAGCACGAATTTGAGAGAACGGTGGAGCTGGATGCGGTGGAAAAATTAGAGTAGCTTGGGGTTGTCATTGCACAATTGCAGTGCGATAATACGGACTTACAGGAACTAGTACATTGAAACACACCACCAAAAAAAATAGTGGAGAGGAAAAGCATCATGGAGGACTTAGCAACGCAGTTGGAGGAGATGGAATAAGAAGCAAAAAAATTAACTGACGTGGCTACACAATTTTGGGTCAGTGTAGTCTAGGACGAGTAATTGGAGCAACTGAGCACGCAGTTGTAAGAGGCTGAGGGGCAGTTGGAAACATTGAAGACATTGCTTAGAGAGATTCCACTAGTTTTTCAGATCACCAAGTCCGTGGGGCTGAAGGAGTTACAATGACGCATTGTAAAGGAAAGGGAGCATCAACAGAGGCGCAGTACACAATTGGATGAGTTATAAGACATTGGAGCACACCTTTCAGTTAAGGAATTTTCTGTGCTACAGGTAGTTCAAGAGGGAAAAAAGGATTTCACGACCAAGATTGTTGAGCATCCATTACAACATGATTTGACAAAAATCCATGATACCACTGAGAAAATCAAAGAGAAGATTAAGGATATCACCCAAAAGTATGAGGACTTCAAGCAAAAGATCAATGAATACACCATGTCTAGCTGATGTGGCTCGAGGGCGATCCAAAAGATTGTGTTGGGGCCTATTTGTAGGTAGTTTTGGGGTAAGTTAGTTGCGCAACATCGCATATGTTGTGCAAGGTAAAAGATGTCATGCAAGGTGGAAAATGGCGCGCAAGTCAGAATTACAATATTTTATGCATTTTGGTCATATTTTGTAGTTTTGGACCGCATTATGTGGATTGTGGTCATTATTTTGTAGTTTCTATTAAGAATTTGTTAGGAGGTTGGTTAAGTGGACCACCAAGGTAAATTCTAAAGCCTATAAGTAGATATAGAATTGCAAGTGTTAAGTCTTCTTCAGCTGCTTCTTCTTGGACTGATTTTTAAGCAGTTTCAGAGATCGAATATTGTGAATGTGGTATATGTATGTGAGATGAATAACTGTTTTGGAGAATCTGTGCTTTTTTGCGAAGGGTAATATGACATGACGCAGATTGAGCAGAATCATTGTGTCTTTTCCTATTTTCCTATTTTCATGTTTTCTGCAATCCAAATGTGAATGCAATGTGTATCTGCGATATGGATCTGTGAATGATGCAATGTTTTTCTGCTTTAAATGATGATATATTGCTAGATTTTTTTTCACACTGATGTTTTTTTGGGATTCAGTTATGTTAATGTGATCTATTAAATGATGACATGATTCTGTTAATGCATAATTTGAATGATTAGATCGATTGAATAATGTTGTGCTAATCCAATAAGTAGACGCATGGTCCTCCTTCATACTGTAGAAACTTGGTTCTGTCAGCTCTCCCTCAAACATCTCGGGTGAGAATTCATCTACTCTACAGGTGTTTTCGGACGACGTAAAACCTGTCTAGGCCAGTGCTCAAGGATATCGTGGTGGTTTGGGTGTCGACAGAGAGCGAACCCCTGTCAACTAGTTTTGTGTCAACCATGACATGGCATGTGGCATGTGTGATGAGGTTTAAAAGTAATATTATCCTGTTCTAGTCCTCTCATAAATTCTTTGTTACAATTTTACACCATTATATAAAATTATGGCAACTTGTTGAAACTCTTGTTGAAATTCTAAAAATTTAACCAAGTATAAATTCTTCTTAATCTACCTAAGTGGCCTTTGTAAAATACATACCATCTTCTGTGTCTGATGAATTAAATGATTCTGGGGATATATACATCTATATTGTTGTCTTTTGCATCTAACCATATGGTTTATTTGTCAATAAAGTCTCTGAAGGTGAAGTTATTAGTCTTTCAAAAGTGCTTTAATTTCTTGCATTATTTACCTTGTTTCAGCTTTGGTAAATCGTTCTAAGTGGCCTCAGTAAAATGCTCGCCATATTTTGTAGGATATTGATAAAAATTATATGAGACCATAAGGTTTTATCTTGTTGATGTGTGCATCTGACCATGGTATCAGTTCCCATAAAATTTGCTTGAAGAAAAAGTTACAGTTCTACCAAAATGAGGTTTCATACTGTTTTGGGAAATTTGCTGAAAATTGACTAAGTATTGAAAAATCAGTCTAAGTTTCCCTAGTAAAATGCCCGCTATAGTTTGTAGGAAACTCGTAAAAATAATATGAGACCATCGGGATGTATCTTGTTGGTGTGTGCATCTGACCATGGTCTTATTTCTCCTAAAAGGTGCTTTGAATACAAATTTATAGGTCTTCAAAAGCAGGGTTTCATATTGTTTTGCACCAATTCATGAAAATGCACGTTTCCATAATGAAGAGATGCATTGGTGAAAAGTTTTTAATGAAGGGACACAATGATTAAAATACACAACGGTTCAAATACATGATGAAATAATTATTTAAACAAAAGTTCGAAGTGGAAGAAAGATGTCTCAGCAATCGAGATCAATGTAATAGCAAGAGAAGATAGAGACCAATGAAGTGAATAATAATCAGTAACAACATTGAATAAAAATATAAAATTAGGGTGATAGGGTGGTGCAAGGGTAGGATGCAAGCCTGCAAGGGGATTGTAGCCTCCTTCTAGTAGTGGCGGGAAAATAGGGTGTTGTAGCATCCTTGTCTGTTGGAGTAGGAAGAAACTAGGGTGTTGTAGCATCCTTCAATTGTAGCTGAGAAACTTGGGGACTGGTGTCGCCAGCAAGTTGTATCTTGTAAAAACAATTGTAAATATAATTTTGCAGTCATACAAAGTGTTTGTGGTTTTCCAATTGGGATTCCACAGTAAATGTTGTGTTATTTGTATCTTGTTGATGGTATTTTAATGAATAAGTTAAAAGTGGTTTTAAATTGTTAAAATTTAGCAATACTGATTCCAATGCCTTCTTCATAAACATACTTCTCAAAACACTAACCAACGAGGGATATATCCCTTCCTTACTTGCACCATCATATCTAGAGGTTTAATGCCAAAATATTTCTTGCATGCAGGGATAAACCCAAATCAACAAATTTATCTAGCTTCATTATTATCAAATCTTAGAAGAGATCTAGGTTTTTCAACCTTGGAAGAAAAGAGTCATGAAATTTTCACATTTTAGCGCCAAAATGTTAATTTTTTAATATATGCTTCTTATATTTAATAGTCCATATTTGTAATCGTTTCCAAGGAGGGTTTTGAACCCAAGTCTCTTTATTGATACAATCCCTAGATATCACCTCGTTTCTTATAGATACATTGCATTCTAATGGTCTAATACTATATTTTTATTAACCATTATATATATATATATATATAGATATAGATATAGATATAGATATTCCCTTAGAGTGGGGTTTGGGGAAGAATTTTGGCATGTTGGGATTTAAGCAGGTGGTGTTGGATCCGACCACCACATTGCCACCTATAGAAGGAGACCACATGTAGGATACGATGTGGATAGGATATGCATGTCATGACACATGCATAACATAATGGAAGGTGATATGTGAAGGAGTTTCAAATATTCACCATCGACGTAGGAGAGTTTGTGGAGGTTATGGGTGATATGTGGGTGATATTTTTATACAAGCTAACCAATGGGTCTCTACCCCACTAATATGTTATAATTGTTGATTGTACAACATCAGGAGCCATTATTTGGTCTTGTGATTAATATTAGGACAATATACTTGTGATTAATATCAAGTCTTACCAATATCCTCATGTATTGAGGTGGGATGATATTTGTGTGTAATATCAAGTTGGACTTGTTAGTAATATCAAGTTAAGTATTCACATAGACGGTACCCTATGAGATGGACCTTCAATTATGGAGGTGATGTTGTGAGTAATATCAAGATAAGATTGTGAGTAATATCAAGTTGGGTCTTGTGGGTAATATCAAGACAATAGACTTGTGAGTAATATCAAGTCCTACAAATATCCTCATTTATTGAGGTGGCATACTTTACTTAGTAAATTGGTTATACTATGTGATATATTACTAACCATGGTTATTCGAGATTGATAAAGCTATTAAGTCTCCTCTAGAGACTGATCACCTCTAGAGTGAATCACTTTAGCATATGACTATATGGTCCAAGGTAATATATATGATCATCAATATGTGTGACAATTATTTTGAGTGTAATATGATATGATAGATGATTAAACATAGACCATGCAGTAAGATAAAGAGATAAGAAATAAAGAGATTATGAGAGAAAGAGAATTCAAAGTGAACTCAATTTATAAATCTTAAGTTAAATATGAATGCCTCAATCAATGCTTTATTTAAAGCATCCGTTGAACTATAAATGATAAACATTCAGTTAAGTAAAGAAGATCTCAGCATCAATCAACCAATAATATTTAGTTAATAATTATTAAATTCCTGATTAAAGAAAGATGGAATAGTTAACTAAAGTGTTTACACTTTAGTTAGACTAACAAAATGCACTTAACTTAATCAAAGGATGACACTTCAGTTAAGAAAGTGTGTTACATGTGACACTTGAGTTATTGCACTATGACACTTATGTTATCATGTTAGCTAAGTGATCGGTATCCAGTTAGAGATTGAGTTCACTCCAATGTCAATTAACTATCAGTCAATATCGATGATTAAAGTTATGGCGCATTAGTTGTGCATGATGAAGATACAATGCATAGTTTGATTATTCCAAAAAAGGAAATTTCAAATTGCAATGCATGTGTGGCTAATTCTCATTCAACCATTCACTAGGGTTTTCATGGCAATCATTATGACTTGTTATTAATATGCTAGGCATATGGCAAGTTCATAACATTTGTTATAGTGGATCTCTCTACTCTATTCCTTTGTATTCTCTCTTATCCAAAAATATGCATATGTTGTAAAATTCATTCTCTGCAATCTATCTATTATATTTTTAAGAGTTGTTGGGGAGTTTTCATCCTCTATGTTATGAGTATTTTCCCTAGGGTACATATGGTGTTGTGGATGAATTATTGTGTGTGATTGAATTGTTAATTGTTATAAGTCTCCAGCATATCATTGACAAAAAATTTAAAGTTTAAGCATCTCCATTATTTCTCAAAAAATTAACAATAATACCCTCACATGAATTAATAATCTCTTAATTTGTTAAATCACAATTCCTCATTCTTCCTTTCTGGTAAGTTATTTGATGGAATCCAACAATAGAAAATTGCAATTTTGACAATGAATTTTTACAATTTAGTAAATTTTAACACTAAAAATGGATCAAGAGGCCCCTTTCTAGGAAGTCTAGATCCATCTACAATGTTAAAAATTATTAAATTGTAGCACTGTGGATGGATTCAGAGACCCCCTATGTCACTTGGCAATGGAAAATTGCAATTTTAACAATAAATTATTACAATTTACTAAATTTTAACAATGTAGATGGCTTGAGATACCCCCTTTATAATTTGCTAAATTTTAACAATGTAGATGGATTCAGAGACCCCCTAAATCCATCTACAGTGTTAAAATTTAGTAAATTGTAACAATTCATTGTCAAATTTGAAAGTTTCCATTGTCAGAGTGAGAGAGTTAAAAATTACTAACATAAACAACTAATTCATATTCTGGTAGTTAGTCATATTTTTATTCGTTGACTAAATTAGTCGTTTATGTTAGTCATTTTTAATTATGTCACTTATTATCTAGTGGTATGTTTTAAATCATGACTAAATTAGTTGTCTAAGTTGGTCATTTATAGTTGGGTCACTCAAATTTGGTAGTAAATCACTTGAAAAAACTATGGTAACTAACTTGTTTAGTCACATAGTCACTAATTTCTCATTTTGTACTAGTGATTGCATCTAAATTCAATAGTTGGATTTGAATCAAAGAGACATTAAATTCATGAGCTTAATATAGTTCTTAGCTCATGGTATCACTTTCATGTTTCTATTTTTTTATTCAAAAAGGTCAAGTTGATAATACAAACAACCATTGTAACAATTGCACTAGTATATGCTTACTTGGTACTTGTGGCTTGATTTGAAGATCTCACTTTTTCTCATTTGAAAGTCTTCCTATAGGAGATTTAGAGCATTGTTTTGGAGAAGCTTTGCAATCTTTTTCATTTATATGCTCTAAAGAACATTATACAGAGATTGTATTAATGCATATTGTATTATATAGACTACATTGCATTGGAAAAAAAGAAAATAAATTGAGCTATAATTCACTCTAGTGTAGCTTGCATACTCATAAAGGTTGTCTTGTAAAGTATTGCAGAGATTGTCTAGTAAGTATGTAGCAAAACTTATTGTATTGCACCGCTGGTTATTTATTCCAAATCTTATTAAAGAGCTTGATGTATTATAATATTGTTTCATATTCTAGAGCTACTTTCATTGTAGTGTTTTGTAAAGGCTTCAAAAAATTGTATCGCAATAGAACTTGTTTCAAATATAACTATTTGCAAAGATTGTTACTACATATATCTCGAGGATTGTGAGGAGCATCCAGTAGCAGAAATCTATTGATTTATGAGTTTTTTATAGAGTCATGTTTGTTTCGGTGGCATTAACACCACAATGGAGTATAGTCAATCATAAAAGGAATTAAACCATTCATCAAGTCAGCCTTAGATTCCACATTGTAAGTTGCAAGCAATCAAATTTGAGTAAGTTCTCATGTATTATAGTACTTACAATAGATTGTTTTTGTGAGTTGAATTGAGATGTTTGTAATCAGTTGCATTCTCTATAGAAATCAACACCCTTCATTTTCTGAGTTGGAATCTTAGTTTTCGAGTTTTGTTGTAAAAGGGTGGAGTTGTAAGAAACCATTAGTGTCTTTTATAAATAGAGTTGTTGAACACTCTAATACTCATTGTTATTGATGACACAATGTATATCAGCAAGAAAAACCTACAATATGTTTTAACTTGTCTACAAGATTCACAATAGATAATTGAATTTCTTCATCTTGAATCACAACTCCAACATGAGGAAATACATCAAAAGATAAACATTCTAAACTTGTTTCTATATAGAATAGTCACCACCTTCGACATTCAATTACACATAATCAAATAATTGATGCCACTTCAAAAGAAATTGAAGATGAAGTTTTTCATATAGATGTTTTGCTTGCACTTCTTAAGCCCTTCATCAGACCTTAGGAATAAATCATCCATAGCAAGCATAGAACTGGTGTTGGATATGCCAAGAAAGTGACTGAAACAACCTAGTTGTTTGTATTCAAAACCCTTCAATGGATTAGTCAACCAATTGACGATAATTCCATAGTAAAAATATAATTGTCGAATAATTGCAAATGAGTGTTGCCTCTTATATACAACTTAGGAATTGGATGGAAAGGTCATGTCCTTTTAAAATTATACCTATTAATTATTATTAATTATATTTAAATTTATCTTCCTAACAATGACTTTTCACATTCCTGATTATTCCAAACCCATATAGTTCCACAGTGTTGGATTATGTCAGGAAATTTAATCTTCACTTGCTTTAGATTCGCATCACATTTCAAAATGCTAACATTGTCATAGAATTGGCGACATGGAATATCAATGGTTTGATACATCCTTGTAAGCATTGTAGAAATCATGCTCATTCTTCATACACATGCATCTTGTTGAGGAAACCTTCAAGAGAGAATTTTCACTATGGGTATATTGCTTCTTGAAAATGGTCGCCAATATCCAATAAGATATATATGTCATACCAGAGAGTTTGTTCACCAATAATTATGCACATTGCAAGTTGGTATATTTTACTCTCAATTTTCTTGAAAGGGGTGAATGATTGACAACCTGCAACAAGTGAGTGGGAATGAGTGAGCTTGAACCAGATCCAATCCAAATCTAGAACCTTGTGCTATTTTTCAGAACCTCGTTTCAGATCCACCTAACTAGACTGAGAGTTGAATCTAGAGCCAAAGTCACATCCATGTTCCACCTTAGCATGATTTGGTTTGTGGTCTTCCTTAAACCCCCATTTTCCAAAGGGAAACAATGAGCCTTCAAGCCAAGTTCTAGAGGAAACTGTGTAGCCAAAACCTAAGTGAGAGCCAAGTTCCAAAAAGAACTACTAATACAATACCAAAGTGAGCACTAAGTTCTAGAGTTTGTGGTCATCCAAAACCACCCATTAAGTAGAAGACATTCACTTCTACTAGCTTTTCATTTAGATGTAACTTTCCATTTGCAGCTCCATATTTCAGCTCTCTGCTTGGACTCTTATACACCTCTTCGAATTAAGGGGAGGAATGTCAAAACCTAATATGTTAGGGTTAGGTGAAGATGGAGAGCCATCTTGGAATTCCAAGAGAATCCTTGGGAATATGAATCCAATAGTCATATGATTGTATAAATATGTATTCTATGTTAATGAAAAGAATGATATTTCATGTCGATTACCTTTGTAATTTTTTAGAATCTACTTGTCTACCCACCTGGGCATCATAACAATACTAATTTAAACAATAACAAATCAAATTTAAAATACAATAACTACTAATTCCACCATAACACTTAGATAACCATTATAACAATGTTGATACAGATAATTAGATGTCAATTTAAACAATAAATTAAAGATAAAATGTAAGAAATGTTAATTCCACCTTAACACTTATATAACCATTATAACAATGTTAATAATTCAATGCCTCAAAATTATACCTAAACACAATTGATGAGTTGAATTTTGAAATTGAACTCACCTAGTGATTCCTTCATTTTCCCAAGACAAATTTTAATCAATGCCTCCTTGATAACCTATGGATTCCCTTTAAACCCCTTTCCAATTGAGCCTGTGAACTCGGTGAAGGATGATGCATTGGACTTCTTTAGTTTATCTGCATAATTTTCTCAAATTAAAACAAGGTATATGCAATTCTCCCAATTTTCCCGATCTCCTCACCAAAGAATAAGCTCTTGTTCCTCTTATCTCTCTTCCTATATCATATAATAATAGAAAGGTGGATGAATTTGAGTTTGTTGTCCCACCTCCCTTTACCTAATTTATTACATAATTTTAATTTAATCATCTCTTCTCATTGCAAATGGCAAAGTTCTTATCTTTCCTTTGGTATTGTCCAACTCACTTTAATATTTTACTTAGTATTGTTTGAATATGTTAATTAACCAATTTTTTTTTATTCATTTAATATAAATAACTCTTGATTATCCTACCCATCTACAACATGGCTCTAACCTTCATGTTAATGGTTCAACTATGCCCTTTAGTGTGATCATTAAAATTATTGCCCTCATAACTCCTAATTACCCATCACCAACTCGGCTTCGACTTAGAATGATGTAGATCATGGTTGCTGGTATTACAAGTTGTATGGAGGTGAATACATCATTGTTATCCAATGAAGGAGGCCAACACATCCTCACAACATGAAATAGGTATATGGGGTATCCTCCATGTCTATATAGAGGAAATGAACATTTACATATATTCCCAATATACCAAGATCAACGGAGGATGTATTGTGACTTACTCCACCCATCCACATAAATTGGGCCTTAATTCCCTAAGAAGGGCATAGGTCTCAATTCCCATCTCAGACTCTTTCCCTTTATCCATTAATAACTAACACGGGTTCACATACATATGATAAATAGCTTGGGAAAGTTTCATGCATGACACACACTTACCAAGAAACATCAAGCATGATATATTTAATAAAAATAATGAATGATAATATAGGCTCTACTCTCTATCAATTTAGAGTGCTTCATTACCACCTCTAGACTCTTATAGAGTCTATGTATGGAATTTAGTTCATAATGCATATGCATAAATAAATGATTATCATCCCCATTAGGATGGTGTACACCTAAAACATGAGCATATATGTATCTTATCAAAGTAATAAATCCCCCTAAAGTAGGTAAAAAAATGTCAATAGGTAACTTAAAGAAAGAATAGTCTCAATCAAGAAACCATGGCTCATCTACAAAAGTAGCATCCAAAGCCATAACATATATCCACGCACATAGTTGCGACATCACATTGTCTAGCACATGTCCATAATAAAGTACTTTATAAGACTCATAAACTAGTGGTTGACTCACACGAAAAAAAAAAATATTAACTAATGTGCGGGGAATCAAAATGTGCGGCATTAAAAATTGGTATTGAAGTGGGAGTTAAAGGTCGATGGATGAAAAAAGGGAAAGGAATTTTGTGGTTGATCTCACAATTATGGGTGAGTTTCCAAGTGGATTATTGTTGAAGAAAAGTGACAAAACACCAAGTTTCAAAGTTTACAAGTTGGATAGGAAGCTAGGGTTGAAATTAACAATAATGTATTTAGGGTCATAGACTAATGTTCACAAATAAATAAATCCAACCTATAAATAAATGGTTTTCGATTGAACTTATTGCATGTGTATCATGGGGTGAAGTGTAGATGTAATGTATACAATGAAACTTGTGATCTCTCGAATCTACCACCTATAATATTAGCAAGAAGGGAAATATTGCGGGAATCTTCGAAAGGTGGTCCAAAATTAATGCCATTTTCACTAACAAATCCTCTCTTCCTTTAGGATCGATTCTTTTATGATCCAAGTGGGGTGTCTCTAATACTTTGAAGCTATTCAATTTAGTACTATCTTATGAAAGATGTTACAATACAACCCATTAGCAATGTTTGAAAAAAAAATTATAAATATTTTTGATCAAACTAGTCACATATGGTTAGTGCATATTCATTGGGTTATGGACTCAAGGTTATTAAGAATGTTAGTGAGAGGGGATGAGGAATTACTTCATCTCAACAACTTGGTGAATAAAATATTTAGTAAGAAAATCAAGTAATAGATTAATCATAATAAATACATTTTAGGAAGAAAACATAAATTTAGTGAACACAACCAAATACATAAAGTATATTCATTAACAACCATATGAGATTAGTAGCTATATTAGTCGATTATTCTATTAAACAAAAATGTTGTAAAATAGAGAAACGAGTTCCTAGTCTTCCCTACTTACATGGATTACAAGACCAAAGGTTATTTCATGTTGGTATAATCTCCTAGGATGTATAAGTCTATTGTAGGAGATATAGAAAATTGGGGATTCAAAATACAGTGATTGAAAAATTGTAACACAAATATATATAATGCAGCACCAACAAACATAATATAGCCCATAAATCCAATAAGAAATACCTTGCACCAAAAGATGTGAACTCTTCTTCAATCTAGTGTTTGTTTATAAATAGGAAAAAAGAGCATGGCCATGGGCCATTTAAGGGGTTGGTTGAATTAAAGATTACCCATAATCACAAGGGAGGTGGATAGTTTTTACATGCTCCATGACCAACATGTATTTCTCCCAGAGAATTAAAAGGAAACTCCATTAAATGCAATCCACGATTCAAGAAAACAATGATTGTGTTAATTTTGCTCTATATTCTATGAGAGGATGGCCACCTTAGTTATTCATTTAGATGTGTGTTTATTCACCCCAATGAATTTGAGGGGAAATCCAAGATGAATAATACCTAACCTTGATTTAAGACCACATATTAGGCATTTAAGGCATGTAGTGGAGATTTTTCCCCTACTACGTGCAAAAGCACTAACCTTAGCTCGTCTAGAGCATAAGGAAGAGTTCAACAATAACAAAAGAAACAAGACAACAATAGCAAATATTTTTTAGGTTTTTCACATATATACAATATAACTAATGAAAGAAATAAAAATGAACACACCTTTTTGAAAATGAGCCACCGTTGTCGTCCTTGGAAGTGGTTCTGTAGCTCCACGGTTTAGGTCTCCAATTTCTTCCACAACTGGTTGTCAAATGGGGGGGATGGATCCAAATGGGTACAGAGTGAACTCAACGTACACCGTGGTGAATGGTGTGGAAAAATGTAAGAGTAATGGCATAGAAAGTATGTGATGTGACTGATGGAAAATGGTAAAAAGTGATCCAAAAGTGCTTCTGGAATGACCAAAAAGTGTTTTGGGAGAGTCCTTCACAATGTATTTATAGTATGGTCTTAGGGTTTTTGACCCATGGTATTTATCTAGGGTTTTTTACTCATTCTCTTTTTTAGGGTTTTATCCCTTTTGGGAGAGAGAGAGGATAAATCACAATAAATGCTCATCATCCCTTCATTTATGGGAAGGAATAATGATGTTTTAGACCATTTTTAGTGGGAATACAATTGTGAAGGTCAAAATGAAGGAAATAATGGTGGGAATATGATGTATGGTTATGATTTAGACCATGGAGAGCTAGGAGAATACTTTTTAGTGTTAACATATTTCCCCCTGATGTGTGAGGGAAAGAGCTCATCGTATGGCCGATAGACACAATAGGATCAAGGAAAAATGGTGAAAACTATAGAGAGACTGGATAGGACCACAGAGGAGTGGAGCTTCCTTGTTCGAACTACGGTGGCTTTTGGTTTTTTATTGCTTCTAAAAAATGGGTGAGATACATATAATGTGTGACATGTTTATGGATGAGGCGAGCATACACATGCTCGTGACAATGTCAAAAGAATAAATAATGGGGATCAAGTCTCAAAACATGGGAGTCGATCAATACATATAAAAATGGTGATACATAATGGTGGCCTCAATGGGAGGATGAATACAATGCTGATTGAAAGAACTGATACATAGGAACAATGACATTCTCATGGAATGCAATAGGGTGAATCCATGAAGACGGGTGTCTATTTTGGGGGGTCTTATGAGAAAATAATTTTGATTTTTTCATGTTTTCCAAATTTGGGCAAACGAAAGTGATATTTTCGTTTAGAATTTCACTTTCAAGTAAAAACAAAACTTTTAGAGAATTATGTTAGCTTTCTATTCATAAATTTTTCAATTTTTTTTGTTTATATTTGATATGTCATTTTGGAAAATGTTTGACAGTGTGTCCTTATAAAATGAAAGTACTAAAAAATAGATAGGTTTGGTTGTGCCACTAAAATCATTGTTAAACTTGTGTTTTGTAAAAACAAAATATGTTACGACAATCTACACACAATATACTATTGCGATGACTATAAATTTGTAACCAGCGGATCTATACACTAATTATAATATTTATTTGAATTCGATCAATGGGGAAACCTTGTCAATTTTCAACATGTGTTTGGGTGCACCACTTTTCTCGCAATTGACTATAAAATTAAAAAATCTACAAATACCCTTTTGAAGTAGACACTCCAATTAAGCGCACCATATTTGTTTTTATTTTTTAGGTGGTGTATTTTTAAATTTATATATTTTTCATTTCACCTCATGTTGAAAGAGATGAAACGAAACTCGACACATGTTAAGAAACAAAAATAAATAAAAATAGCGGATCTCACCTATACACAAAAAATTCTATACCTACGGAAAGTAGATTCAATGACGAAACTAATGGTATAAAGTCCGATAGTCTATTTGTAGTGTAAGGCATACATTTTACCTTCCGAAAATAGAGAAACCTGAAAATTGTGCAGGTTTCAGGTCTCAGAGGTTATTCAGTGGAACAATGTTTTTCCGTTACGGAACCATTATTTACAATACAAACGAGAAAAAAAATTCGTCGGCCGGAAAAAATTTCGTCTGCCGATTTTTTTTTAGCTCACGTTCTTCTAGTTATATACCATCAATGGTTGGTTATATATTCATTAACTATAATTTATCCATGCATGATAGTAAACAATAATAATACATTACAATTTATCATATTACTAGCACACCCACAAACAAAACAGGTACTCTTCAAGGAGATACACTAGGCTTAATACATCCCTTGTCTATAGCAACTCGTGTAATTGTATTGTTCATTTCGTTAATTCTGGGATACTCATATGATATTTTTCATTTCAAACATAAATATAAATGTGTAAATTTTAAATATACCTCTCTAATATGCTCTTCTACATTTCCAACATTTTGACTAGTGGAGACTCTAAAATTATGTTCATTTAACAATCGAGAAAACTGAAAACAAATAAACATTTATGTAACGTATTTATTACTATACATCAAAAAATAATTTATCATACATATATATAATGTAACCAAAAGTTTAATTCAAAATGAATAAAAAAAATAATAAATTGGAAGTACACAAACCTCTCCTATGCTTGACGTGTCATTAGATATTCTTTCTGAAGCTATATTATGACAAAGCTTCGTATAGGCCTTTAGATCTTCAATGCCCATACAATGTAACTCATCATCTATTTTGTAAACAAAATTTTGCCGAATAGTGGCACGAGCCCTCTCTCGAAACAATCCAACATCAACTCCTACAAAAGTCGAAGTCAAACCTTCGGCAACGTTATGCCTTGCGGTTGTCCCAACTTGTGATGTGGGCTCCATCTCTGATTTGTAAGTCACAAGCCTAGGTGGACAAGATATCGGAGGTGGAGGTCGAAGAGTACTAGGATCTCTAAGGGCACCTTTTCGATTGTATATCCTCCCCTTTCCAACTCCATAAAACTCGGAATGAATATCAGTATAGTCTGGCTTCATTCCTAAAAAAAACTCAGCATAAAAAGACCTAGCAAAATAATTAGGAACCTCATCGTTCCATGGAAACCGACCATAGGCTGCAAGAAACCGATCGTATAAAAAATGTGCAAGTTCAGGGTGCTTAAAATATTGCACTTTCAATGCTTTTCTCTTTAGGCCCTCTTTGAAGTTGAACATTGAGTTGGCCTATTCTTTAGTCACCCTTTTCTTCACAACAACCCACTTATCTAGACCCATCACTTCTGCCTTTATTCTTTGCATCAAGGCAACAAAACCATCTGTTGTTGGTCCAAGATCCTCATATACCTTAATGAATTTTTGTAAAGATAGCAAAACCATCTCTATACTTTGTTTGTTCTCTAGAGCAAGATCCAAACTAGAAAGATCATTTTGCAGCTTGTCATAGTGAGCCCTACAACTTTCAAGAGTTGTTTGTTGAAGCCCACTTTCCCATGGAATCTCGTCCAGTAAATATGATGGATAGGTCGTAATGGGCATACAAACCTTAGCTAATTGGACATATTGCGTCCTTTCTCAACCTTCGCCACCCTGTGTAGGATGATGAGCCTCTTGCGAACCTTGCTTTGCTTCCACACTTGTCTCCCGTACAGAAGGTCGAGATCCACGTTCACCCATAGATGATAAGGGGGAATCATCTCTACCACTATCGCTACATCGATGATCAGATGAATGTGAACTATACAATAGGCTTGAGTCTCGAGGTGAAGTCGATAATCTTCGATTTTCATTTTGGACACCAACTCCCGAAGAATATGATGACCTCCTATGCTTCTGTCTCAAAGGTGGCTCTCTTTCCATTGGATATGATATCTACAAGTTTACTCAAATATCAATTTCTACATGTTAATTAATCAATTTCAAAGCTCTAGATACTATTAAAATTAAGCTTTCAATGTAATATAAATAGAAAAACAAAGGTGGTATAGAGAAATAACATATATAAAGATGATGAGGCTTCTTCGTGATAAGGAAGATCCCTAAATCCACTAAATACACTAGTATATGATGGTTTCTATGCACGTTGTATAACATTTTGGCCCCGGCACATGCCATAAACTTGTTTTGGTTCAGAGGCCAAAAGTTGAAATGTAGAGTAATTTGAAGCCAAACATGCTGATCCATTAAACAATTTTACAAGTCGAGAGGTGGAAAATGTAGGGAGATAGTGTGTCAGGCCTAAATATCCAGGCCTGAAGTTCGAGAGCCATAATGCCTCAATCATTAAGGGCCTAACCTTCTACATGTTAATTAATCAACTTCAAAGACCTAGCAACTATAAAAACTAATATTTCAATAAGGACCTAGATATCACTAATATTATCTAATAGTCCTTTAACTACATGTGCATGAACTACGTTTTGCTAAGTATAAAATATAGTCTAAGGAAAGTGCAAGTACTTACCTACTCTACAGACAGACACTACTGCTGACTACTAGCTACCTAGTCCTTATAGACTTGTTAGTGAGAGCATCACTATTAAATATAGATAAAGCTTCTATTTCTTCAACTGAACTTAAATCACGGGTGAATCAGCTAGCTCATCCCTAAATCTCATAGGGAGAAAGTATTTCTAGATTATTCCTTTCCTTCTCTTCATTTCTCATCTTTAAATACTTCCACTTCCCTTCTTCTAGGATATGGAGTGTTTACAATGAATTATATATCCTAGTGCCTCTAGTTGTATAAAGCAATGAAGAGTAAGGGCAGTGAATCAACTAACTGTTATCAATCAGCTGTTGTGATTTCATGGATTTATCACATCAAATGGAAAGGACATATAGATTTCAACTTGGACTAAGGCGAGCGTCTAGGGACTGACTACATACACCTATGGATTCCCCCCATTAGTCCAGCCTATCCCTATCATTTTACGTAACACTTTTGGTTGTTTTGGTCTCCATCCCCATAAGAAGATAAAGCAATTATTTCTTTAAACTTGCCTTTATCTATCTAACATTTTCTCTCTATGTTTCAGAAAAGCATGAAATGGCAATGTTACTTAATGCAATGCATCATGGACTAAGATACTCATAAAGTGCCATGGGACTTATACTTCGGCTAGTAGTTGTATGTACTAAAGCAAATAGTAGAGGTTAAGAACAAAACTATATAGTTATTACACTACAACTGAAGTTGTAACTCAAGCAAGTAAAATGAAAAGGTTTTGAAATACTGTCCCCTACCAACGAAAAAACATACAGAAATAAATTATTTACTTAGGGACTTGATCAGCTTTATCCATTTGGAAAGAGTTGTTCAGCTCTGTCCATTTGGACAGAGCTGTTCAACTCTGTCCATATGGACAGAGCTCATCAACTCTATCCAAATGGATAGAGCAGATCAACTTTGTCTATTTGTACAGAGTTGATCAGATATGTCCATTTGGATAGAGCTGCAACCTGTACAGTCTTAAATGTCTAGATGTCTTAAATATAATTTAGAGATGCTACATACTGGTGGAGTTATTTAAGGCTACATAACCATGGATTTTTTTGGACAGAGCTCTCTAAATATTCTATAAATTTTCAAGTACATAGAAAATAAAAATAAGCTAATTAAAAAGTTATTGACTTTTGTTAAATAGAGCTGTTTAAATATTCTATAAAATTTCATGTACACTGGCAATAAGAATAAGCTAATTAAAAAATATAGAAACAAAATAAACATTAACAAATTTAAAATTTTATATTGCATTTTGTTTAATTAAAATCATTTAAAATAAGTAGAGCTGTCCAAATGGGCAGAGCTGTTCAACTCTATCCAAATGGACAGAGCTGTTCAACTATCATATAAATTGTTTACATAAGGACTTGATCAGCTCTGTCCATATGGACAGAGTTGATCAAATCTATCCATATGGACAGAGTTGTTCACCTCTGTCCATATGGACATAGCTCATCAACTTTGTCCAAATAAACAGAGCATATTAGCTCTATCCATTTGTACATAGCTGATCAGATTTGTTCATTTGGATAGAGATGCAACCTATGCAGTCTTAAATGTCTAAATGTCTTAAATGTCATTTAGAGATGCTACATACTGGTGGAGTTATTTAAGCCTACATAACCATGGATTCTTTTGGACAGAGCTCTCTAAATATTCTATAAATTTTCATGTACATAAAGAATAAAATAAGCTAATTAAAAAGTTATGATTTTTTTTTAAGCAGAGCTGTCTAAATGTTCTATAAAATTTCATGTCCATAGAGAATAAGAATAAGCTAATCAAAAAATATAGAAACAGAAAAAACATTAACAGATTTCAAGTTTTATGTTAAATTTTGTTTAATTAAAATCATTTAAAATAAGTAAAACTGTCCAAATGGGTAGAGCTATTCAACTCTGTCCTTACTACCATTGTAATTATGTCCTTACTAACATGATATGAAACAAGCACATAACACTCTAAACAAGCACTTAAAAAATGTTAGACAAGCTTTACCATACTCATAATAATATAAAAGTTAAGATCGAAGGCTTACCTCACAGCCAAGAGGCAGCACAACAACACTACACCACGAGAAGACCACATACACCTCGACGAACAGACCTCCATGCCGAATAGACCTCCACACCCTCCACGCTGAACAGACTTCCACGATAAGGGGTGAAAGGATGGTGGATGCACACGTCAGACGGTTGGGTGATGCAGACAAGTATGAGACAGGTGGCGAAATGAGATGGGTGGGGCGACGGGTGGCGGGACAACGACAAATCGTTGCAGGTGAAACAACGAAAATGAGCCCGCAGTTGACCTTATATGGTAAAAAATTATTCGGCCGAACAATTGTTTGACCGAATAATTGTTCGGCCGAACAATTATTTGGCCGAATAATTGTTCAGCCGAATAATTATTGAATTGCCGATAAAAATTACTGATCGGAAATTTGTTCTGTCAAATTAAATGGTTACTGTTAAAGTTTATTTGGTCGAATAAAGGATTAGTTATTTGGCCAAAAAACTATAATTATTCAGCCGAATAACTTAATTATTAGGCCGAATAAATATAGTTATTCGGCCGAATAACTCCCGCTATGTTGGTTGGGCACCCGATTCTCATAGAAGTGTTACCCAACTTCGAGTTTTCACCCAATATCATCACAATTGATGCTCTGTTGGATCTGGAGGGGTACATAACTGAAGGGAGCCAATGACTGAGAGTCAAAATCTCTGTGGTACAATATGCAACATCGAGTACTAGAGATACATGGAAGCATAACACTCGGGGATTCCAAACATTATCGTCAACACATCCTGTAAATCACAGGGGACATGAGACTGTATGGGTCCCATAGTAGACTCACCAATGTGCTAGATTCAGGTGACAATCAGGGTCTTCGACCAAATAATGAACATATCAATTCCCTGTATGAATCTCAACAGTGCGATGATGTAGCTGAAGTTGAGCACGTGAGACACAACCAACCCAAAAGAAACTAATGACTCCTTTCAAGTTTTCCAAGGAACTCATCAATGAGGTGGATGAAACTAGGATAAAAGCACCTCTAGGTCTATCCTCTAGAATAGACATGTTTACGTCGATAGAGGGAGACCTGCAACTAACAAGGAAATGATGCTTCCTTGATTAGAAGCGCAAGGGGGATAACCAAATATGTGGAACAATCAGGGGACTAAAATACTGAATGGGAGAAAGGGGGTAGGGAAGTACAGGGGACTCAAACTTCCTTTGTTTAGAGTATGATGACAGGGCTGACCTGGAAGAAAATGAAACTGACTCATGGGAAAGGGATCATAGCTGTAATGTTGGAACGATAACTGCAATGGAAAATACTGGGGGAAGTAACTTGAATAGTGATATCCAGGGGATCCAAGGAAGACTCATTGTAGAGTACTCTGAACAAAGGAGACCCAATGGGGGGAGCTATCATAATGTGAGATCATATGTGGTGGTGCCTAGAGACACGGTTTGGGCCTTCTTCATATTTTAAGGAGCATGAAGAAGGGGTAGAAGTAAGCTCGATATGGTACGATCTCATGGATTTTTAGCGAGTCCGAGAAGGTAAATATTGCTCGATGGTGTTTTCATTTTTAGAGAGTATGAACATAGGAAGAATACTCCAATGTGGTCTATTTTTCGTATGTAGTTTCGTAAGCCTGAAAAATGATAAAATTGTACAAAGGAGAAATCTTCCAACCTTCGGGGAATAGAGAATTATTTACCGTAGGTAGTCCAACCAGGTCGAAAAAGGTTAAACCTATACTAACTAGATGGTCATTCAAATACTTTTACGAGCATGAACGAAACCAATATTGCTTGGCGATCATTTCTTGATGAGACAGATATAAAAGAGCTTAAAGACAACCCATAATGAGATTTTTCATAAGTTACGGTGCCATTGTCTGACAAAGCATAAAAGGATACATAGGTAAACATTCCTAGTTGGAGTGTGCTAGGGTGGTCCTTCCTTTTTGATAGTCTATGTAGTCCAAAAAAATGAGATAAATGAGGCCACATAGACACCTTTTAAAATACTTTAACAAGCATGAAAGGATGCAAGCATGCTCGGAAGCCTTCTCATTCTTTTAGGAGTTAGAAAAGAGCTTAATAGAAACTTTGTAATGGTCAGTCAAGCAAGGAGGAAGTGTTTGATGTATGGAAAGAGGATATGTTGTGAACATGGCTGATATGAATAACTGAGGAACATTGATGGGGCCTCTTTGCAGAATGATGGATGGCGGTAAAATAAGGCCAATTGTGCAGTATGGATGGAGTAGATTGCTTGTGAACATGCTAGTACATGCATGTGGTGATTCGCGTGATGGCACACAAATCAATGTGAATTTTGAGAAATGGATCGAAAAAAGTAGGGAGGGATTCAGTCTAGTACAAGTCGTCTCTTCACCCAAGATATTTTTGCAAAGTGGTGGTAGCTTCCTATCCTCATAGAGGACCATCCATACGTGGACATGGAGTACCAGGGAGATCTTGAGATTTCTCGACCTCCAATACAGGTTGTTGATGTAATTGTAACTTTGGAATGTATTCACTTGTATTTCCTATCTATTGTAAATCGATGTTTATTCCGAGATGTACTTGAGTCAAGTCATGCCTCGATGTTTCGATTGAGAAGTTTCTATAATGTGAAAGTTATGTCAGGTCATTGTGGGTAACCCTCCTATTAGTCAAGGGTTAAAGTCCCCACAGTTGTGGGGCCCTATGATTATTAGACTATCCTAGTGAATTCGACCCTAGGTGAGTCATTGTAAGTCAGGGCAATAGTCTCCACCATTGTGTTACCCTCCTATTGGTCGAAGGAGGAAAATTCCCGACAAGTTGTGGGGCACTAGGGTTATTAGACACTCCTAGAGATGTCGGCTCTAGTAAGTAATTGATAAGTGAGGCCGACATTTTGGAGTGGGTTTCAAGTGAATGAAAGAATATAAATAAAGAGTGAGCCTCTCTATTTATCACACACACACTCACTCATTAGAGCGCATGAGTGAGAGGAGAAGTTACTGGGACAAGAGAGAGACTGCTACTGTCGGGAGATCATCTTTATGTTTTCAAGTTTTACTTTTGGTGTTGATTCTATCTCTAAGGAATTTACAGGATTTTCTCCTTTATGGTTTCCCAAAAAAAAATTCTTTGTGTCTCTTGTCTCTTGTGTTTTATTGCTGTGCATGTTATTCTCTCAGTTAAAGATCCTAAGATCATAATGCTAGCTTGAATGATGAAAAACTAACATGGTATCAGAGCTAACCTGAGAAGAAGACTTTGTGCAGCTATAGAAGCTAGGGCTTCTTAATTTTTGGGTATCTCTCCACAATCCACCAGCATAAGTATGCTAGGCTGACTCTCCATTGAAGGACGCGTCTTTCTATCGAAGTGGAATTTGATTCCGAGCATTTTCAGTTTTGGTGCAGAAAATTAGGGCTTCTTGTAGAAGAGGAATTTTTGAGTGAGCCTAGCATAGGATTTCTCTCCTCATCAAATCGAATTTTAGAG
The DNA here is from genome assembly GCA_001517045.1 of Pseudotsuga menziesii. Lineage (NCBI taxonomy): Eukaryota > Viridiplantae > Streptophyta > Pinopsida > Pinales > Pinaceae > Pseudotsuga > Pseudotsuga menziesii. The sequence goes on from LPNX010401421.1 coordinate 92,426, forward strand.
ACCTGGATCAAGTTTTTTGGTTGGGTGAAACTCCAAGAAAGTCAAACCCTAGTTTGACCCTGAGCTAGAAAAACCCTAAATACTAAAACTGCTAAGTTGTGGTACATTCGCTATATCCTGATATTGGTGAAGTCTCAAGAGCTGAAAATCATAGAGGCTGAAGATAAAATACTAATTTACACTTTATCCAAAATTTTGAATCATATTTTCTATATTCTGGGAGATATGATCCCTCCAAGTTAGGGTTCCATCCTCTTGCAAAATTCATCCCTAAACAAGACACAGAGGAAGAATTGCTATATCTTAAGCTACACAGGTCCAAATGAGATTTTAGAAGATTCTCCAGAAAGGGAATGTAATTTACTTTCTGTGGTCGAAGTTTTAGACTCAAAATATGAACCAGTGACATGTGGAAGTCCGTACAACTTCGCTGTTCTGAACAGTCCTGTAACAGGTCACCTTGGGAAAATGATAATAAGTCACAATTGGTGAAACCAATTCTGATGAAACTTGTGGTATTGGATCAGGGACATGCAAGGTTACCTCAGTACGAAATTTCAGACACATAGGAGCAGTAATTTCTATGATACTGCAGAAACAGTAACAGGAATTTCTGGAGAAGAAATTGAAAAACTAGGGATTCCTGTTCTAGGAGCTTCTCTCCACTGTTTTCAGAAAAGGAGTACATTAGAGAGCTCCATTTGAAGAGACATATATTTCTATCCAATCATATCTAAAATATTCCAAGTTTTGAAAATTAGGGTTTCTCTGATAAACCCTAGATCATCCAGCTCTGGAACCAGGACGAACACCTCAAATCGGTAAGATATAATCTTTTGCTATTTTCATTTGAGGTTCTCATTTCAAAGTTATCTATCACATCATCTTGATGATAATATTGGTGAAGTTGAAAAAATACAAGCATGGAAGTATATGATCTCTCTGAAGAAAATAAATTGGACACCTACAAAAGGAGAGAGGTTCCAGTTCCAGAGGGAGATGAGGCTAAAATCCTTACACAAGAAGAACTTGGTCAAGACCAAGAAGATCATTATTGATTCGAATGAATGAATCCCATGATCCTGGGAGGCCATTCAAGATGGTTATCACCACTTCTGCATTCTCCACTTCTTCTTCTACCACTTAAAGTTGTTCTACATTCTAGATCTTCACATTCTTCAATTGTTTTCTCAAAGCCATCTTCTGATTTATGTTCTTCCCTTCAAATAGCTTGGTCAAGGAATCAAACAACTTTGGTGTTTTTAGGAAAGACACTTGAAGTTGAAGGCTCAAGAAGAAGTCTACCCATAAAACAAATAAATATAAGTATTCAATTGTCATTTCATGATATTTTTTTGTTATACATTTTTTTATATTCAGTTGATGTATTATGCATGATAGGATGTTTGCATTAATGACAGTATACTACTAATATGCATGTGATGGGTAAGTAGCTCATGGTGCTATACAAATATCCATTGCTACTTATATAGAATGAAACCTATTTGCTGACATATTGGTGTAGAAATTTAGGCCAACAATAGATGAATTTTACCCACAACAATTATCAATTGATCATGCAAAATTGCTAACAATGGAGACTGAATATGGAGCTGTAACACAAAATTATATTAACTGAGTGTACAATAGCCAACCCTATCATAAAATAGGTTGCTGAATATATATAATACATCAAGAGATCGAATGCATAAGGAGGCATCCAAAACTAGCATAAAGCAGGCTTACCCAAAATAGGCAAATCCCCCATAGGTGTAAAAAGCTGATCCCAAATCTGTCATGGAGCTCACAAATTGGCAAGGGCGCATGGGAAAGATAAAGAGTAGTGGAATGGCAGCTCATACATGCTTTTTCATGGAGAAAAGAGTGGAGGATGAAGAGGACAAAAAACTAGTTCACCTCACCTAGTCTTACTTTCCTATGTGCCTTAAAACACTGAAAAAGCAGGCAATAAAGCAGAAAAAGCAGAAGGGCGCCTAGGAGGCCAGGAATAAAGAAGATTTGATTCCTAAGGATTTTCCAAGCGCTACATGAGTCAAATATGGCAAGTTTGACCTCTATGGATAGGCAATTAACAACTTGCACAAGGTGGGACACATGAACTAGGCAAATAAGACAAAAATAAATGAATTAATGTCTAAGTGGGTAAACTATGGGTTGATTATTATAACACCCCCCCTTAAGCCTGACTTTATGAGTAATAAATAAAAAATATAGGGCCTAGAAACAAGGCTTAGTCACCCTTTACATACTGCAAGTCCATATGAAACAAGGAAAGAGGCAAAACCAACTTGGGAAAATCCTCCCTTAAACATGGACTGTAAAAAAAAATTGAAGAATCTTGTCTCCACTCATGCCTTTACAGCATGATCAGAAATCCCCAGTAGTGATTTGAGATTGCTGAAGGTCTTCTCACAAAATTATTTGGTGAAGATATCAGCTACTTGTTCTGAAGATGAACAGAAGAGTAAGTGAATGGTGCCATCATGCACAAGCTCTCTGATGTAGTGCATGTGAATCTCAATGTGTCTGGTTCTCTAATTCTGAACTGGATCTTTACAGATTCGAATGGTACTCTGGTTATCACAGTAGATAGTAGTTGAGTACTCAGGTTCGAAACCACACTCTCCAAGTAAACCCTGCAACCATAAACACTGAGTTGCTGCATTAACAACTCCTCTGTACTCAGCTTCTGTAGATGAGAGTGCAATGGCACTCTGTTTCTTGCTTGACCAGCTGATTGGCCCTTCTACAAGCATGAACACATAACCTGAAGTGGACTTTCTATCTGTGCTATCACTTGCCCAATCACTGTCAGTAAATCCAATCAAATCAAGATCAGATTTTGCCTTATATAAGAAGATCCCATGTGTCCTTGTTCCCTGAACAAAGTTAAGGATCCTTTTGGCTGCTTTCCAATGGATCTCATGAGGCTGATCCATGAATCTAGAAGCCACACTTACTGCATAACAAAGATCAGGTCGAGTATGTGTCAAATACAATAAACATCCAATCAATTGTCTATACAGTGTATTGTTTACCATCAGTGGAGAATCATCTTCCTCCAGCTTCACTCTTGAAAGGAAAGGAGTTTTGCTTGCTTTGCAGTCTTGCATTCTGAATTTGATCAGTAAATCCAAGGCATACTCTAACTGGTACACCCTTATTCCAGCTTTGGTTTGAGCAATCTCAAGCCCCAGAAATTGACTTAAGAGCCCCAAATCTGTCATGGAGAAGGCTTGGTTCATAGCGCCTTTTAAGGAAG
>LPNX010401421.1:98638-122784 GCA_001517045.1 Pseudotsuga menziesii
TTCCAAAGTACTACATGAGTCAAAGATGGCAAGTTTGACCTCTATGGGTAGGCAATTAACAACTTGCACAAGGTGGGACACATGAACTAGGCAAATGAGACAAAAATAAATGAATTAATGTCTAAGTGGGTAAACTATGGGTTGATTATTCTAACAATTGGATTAGTGCACAATCTCAATGTTTTCCTCGTAGAGATGGAAGGCATCTAGAAAAGTTTTTGTGAGATATGGATGAATGTTGTATTGGCTAAAGTAGTTGCATGATCATATATTTATGCATAAGAATTTGACATTATGAACATTCCTTATGAAATGTTTCTAACCATACAAATGCATTTGACTTGTAGGAAAGATCGCATACAAGAAAAGAAGGATGAGACTTGTTTCGGAAAAACAGGTGACGACATTTCAAAATGAAAAATAATATGACGAATGCAGTGACATCATTGATGCAGAACCTTCCAAGAACAAAGGGAAGATCAGTTCAAGAATAATGATGTCTAGGATGCAATATCGATACGTGAAGGGAAATTCGTAGTTCCATCATGCAGTAGATGGAAACATCGTGGGTTACAATGCATAGACTACGAAGAGACATTTGCAGCCACTAGAAGTGAAGTCACATGACATGCATAATCATGTGTGTAAATGAAATAAGGCCTTGTACGAGTTGAGAAGACACCCATGCGATAACACATACATGATGAGCTTGATGAAGATCTGAACCTATGCTACAAGGTTGATAGAGGATGACAAGTTCACAGATGGGTGTGAGAAGAACTTTTGAAAAAGTTAAAGATAGAGGATCTTGGTATCCAATGATCCTAGATGGATACATAGAATATTAGTAGCAGAGGAAGCTACTTGTCACTCCGGTATAAAAATTTTCAGTGCATAGAGTACGGAAGACAGAGGGAGTAATGATGCTTCACAGGGAGTGACTACATAATATCCTAAGGTTCGATATGATACGACAGGATGGATAGATTACTGATGACTCTAGGATTTACTGAGAGTAAAGTGGATTCCAACCTTTGCTTCAAGGTTGAAGGAGAAATACTAGTGATGCTCCTGTTATGTGTCGATGCACTATTTTATGGGCATGGAGATGTGGACAAGGGAAATATGTAGTAGAGATCCTGAAGAGGTTTAGGATGATGGACTGCAAGGCCATGACCACACCTATGGCATCGAACATGAAGCTATTGAGTGATGCTTGATCAGATAGGGTTGATGCTATGATGTATCACCAGATGATTGGGTCCTTGATGTACCTGAGACTAGATATTTTCTTTTCTATGAACACATTGAGACATGTTCACTTGATGGTTTCAAAGCATGCAGGGGTACAATTAATTATGGGCTCAAGTATGATGCGAATCAGAAGATTAACTTGGAGGGTTATGTGGATTCGTATTGGGAAAGCAGTGCCATTGATAGGAAGAGAATTTTAAGGTGCTACTTCAGTATGGGATCAAGTGTGATCTCTTGGTTTGGTAGGATGGAGTCTTGCATGGCGCTGAGTACAACTGAGGAAAAATATGTTGCCAATTTCTATTTGGGAGAGAGAAGCAGTGAAGCTCCAATATGTGAACCATATCAAGATCTCTCGAAAGAGGGAGTTCTAGCATAGTCGGTGAGATAGGTTGTTTGAGCATAAATCCTAGTGAAGCTCATAGGTTGCTCAGATGTAAACAGACTTGTAAGTTTCCCTCGGATGTAATAGGTCCTGGAGAAGCTCGTAGGTCATCCTTGGACGTAATCAACCTTGATTTGATTCTATGCTAGAAATGGACAAAGTGAATTTTGAGTACTTCAGGGAGAAGCTTGGTGTTCTCCATATTGAGGTCCCTTCCAAGGGGAAGTGATGAGTCCAGAAGCCATTCTGACAAGCAAGTCAGATATAAGGGCTAAGCCATTTTTTCATGGTGAGAGGATTTGGTTCCTTCCATGTCATATATGAGTGCTGAATGCCATTCTTGGAATGGAGGTACCTGGTCAGTTACCAGGAACACTCAGTCTGGGACCGAGAGAGCCATTTTGATGAGCATGTCAGATATAAGGGTTGAGTTGTTCTGTCATGGTTAAAGGATTAGGTTCCTCCCATGTCAAATATGAGTGCTAAATTCCATTCTTGGAATGGAGGTACCTAGTCAGTTACTAGGAACACTAAGTTTGGGACTGAAAGAGCCATTCTGATGAGCAGGTTAGATGTAAGGGTCGAGCCATTCTGTCATGGCTAAAGGATTAGGTTACTCCCATGTCAGATGTGAGTGTTGGCCATTCTGACGAGTAGGTCATATGTAAGGGCTGGGCTACTGCCACTCTCTAGGAGAGTGGAGGCACCTGGTTCGTTACCAGGTAGCTTAGTCTGGGACTGGGGGGAATTCTGATGAGGGTGTAGGATTTGGTTCCTACCAGATCAAATGTGAGTGCATGCCATTCTGACGAGTAGGTCAGATGTGAGTGTTGGCCATTCTAATGAGTAGGTCAGATATAAGGGCTACTGCCATTCTCTGGGAGGACAGAGGCACCTGGTCCGTTACCAGGTAGCTCAGTATGGGACTGGGGGCCATTCTGATGAGGGTGTATGATTTGGTTCATACCAGATTAGATGTGAGCACATGCCTTTCTAACAAGTAGGTTAAATGTAAGTGTTGAAGCCTTTTCACAGATGATAATAGTATCATACTGGTGAATGTGAGTGCTGGGCCTTTCTGATGTGATTGTAGGCTCCTACATGATCAGATGTGAGTGTTGGGCATGCCTTTCTGAAGAGTAGGTCAAATGTAAGTGCTGGGCAGGCCATTCTAATGAGTAGGTCAGATATAAGCGCTGAAGAATACCTACATGATGGTTAGGCCTACAACCAACATGAAAGAAGGCTGGATTTGTAGAAATTCCTGTGATGAGAAGAATCATGAGATAGCACCCGTGGTACTGATCCAGATTGAGTGAGGATCTAGATCCAGTGATGATGATTTAGCAGTGATGATCCAGATTGAGTGATGATCTAGATCCTGTGATGATGTCCAGTGATGATCTAGATCCAGTGATGATGTTCAGTGATGATCCATATCAAGTGATGATCCAGATCCAGTGATGATGACTCGTGATGATCTAGATCAAGTGATGATGATCCGGATATGAAGATGAAGATGACTTGAAAATGAATATGACTTGAAGATGAAGATGAATTGAAGATACAGATGACAAGATGATCCAGAGAAGAAGACCAGTGATGAAAATTGTGTTGAGAGAATACCTTCCTAGTTAAGAGGGAGTGTTGATGTAATTGTAACTTCAGAATGTATTCACTTGTATTTCCTATCTATTGTAACCTGATGTTTATTCTGGGATTTACTTGAGTCATGTCATGCCCTGATGTTCTGATCGGGAATTTTCTATAATGTGAAAGTCATGTCAAGTCATTGTGGGTAACCCTCCTATTGGTCAAGGGTTAAAGTCCCCATAGTTGTAAGGCCCTAGGGTTATTAGACTATCCTAGTGAGTTCGACCCTAGGTGAGTCATTGTAAGTTGGGTTAATAGTCCCCACCATTGTGTTACACTCCTATTGGTCGAAGGAGGCAAATTCCCCACAAGTTGTGGGGCACTAGGGTTATTAGACACTCCTAGAGATGTCGACTCTAGTCAGTAATTGTTAAGTGAGGCTAACATGTTGGAGTGGGTTTCAAGTGAACAAAATAATATAAATAGAGAGTGAGCCTCTCTATTTATCACACACACACTCACTCATTGGAGCGCATGAGTGAGAGGAGAAGTTACTAGGACAAGAGAGAGACTGCTGCTGTCGGGAGATCATCTTTATGTTTTCAGGTTTTACTTTTGGTTCTGATTCTATCTCTAAGAAAGTTGCGGGGTTTTCTCCTTTATGGTTTCCCTGAGGAAAATTCTTTGTGTCTCTTGTCTCTTGTGTTTTATTGCTGTGCATGTTATTCTCTCAGTTAAATATCCTAAGATCATAATGCTAGCTTGAATGATGAAAAACTAACATGAAAGGATGCAAGCATGCTCGGAGACCTTCTCATTCTTTTAGGAGTCAGAAAAGAGCTTAACAGAAACTTTGTAATGGTCATTCAAGCAAGGAGAAATTGTTTGATGTATGGAAAGAGGATATGTTGTGAACATGGCTAATATGACTAACTGAGGACCATTGATGGGGCCTCCTTGCAGAATGATGTATGGCGGTAAAATAAGGCCAAATGTGCAGTATGGATGGAGTAAATGGCTCGTGAACATGCCAGTACATGCATGTGGTGATTCTCATGATGGAAAATCAATGTGACTTCCAAGAAATGGACCGAAAAAAGTAGGGAGGGATTTAGTCTAGTACAGGTTGTCTCTTCACTCGAGAGATTTTTACAAAGTGGTAGCAGCTTCCGATCTTCATAGAGGACCATCCATACATGGACATGGAGTATCAGGGAGATCGTAAAATTTCTTGACCTCCAGTACAGGTATGGGGACCTGGCGGTATTCTAGCATGATGGTAGATAGATCATACATGGGATAACATTATAGCTGATTTTACCACACTTGGTACATCACACTTTTTTGGCCTTCCATGTCCCTCTACAGACTCTTTGGACCTCCCTTGCTCGAATTATACTTTGATGATCCAAGGAATGCCCTAAAAATGCCTATTTATTGCTATACATGAGTTTTAAGCTAAAATCTATGTGTACATGCATGTTGCTCCTATGTAGCCCACGTACATCGAGAAATGTGCATAAAACAAAAAACTTTTGGAGTTTTCCTCAATGAGTCCCAAATAACTTAACTCTTGACCTTCCATATGCTTGGAAGTGCTTCGACTTGACCCTTCATTTCCTATTGAAGGGCTATATATTTAGTTTCTTGGATGCATTGAAGGAGGAGAACATTTGAGAGAAAGGAAACTATAGTTCATTGTTGCCCCATATTATACATGCTTAAGTCTACATCCCTTTGTCCTTTTGAGAATGCATTTTTCCTCTTCACAAGCTTTCCATTGATTTGTAAACTTTCTATGAGATGGAGGATTGAAGTAGTGGAGGTCCAGGTGGAGGACTCGATTTCTCCGTTTTGACGAGGTGCCGACAAAGTTTGTCATTGTTATCTTTTCTCATTATTAATAGAAATATCTATTTCTCGTCTATTACATGTGTATGACTATGAATATTTTATCCCTGTATTTTATTGTATTTGATTATACATGTTGGATTTATATATGCTAGAGTAGGACTAACACTTTAACATCTATCATTCTTTCCTTGTTCTCTGTTGTTGAGGGTTAATTGCAGGTACAAGAGTGTTGGAAAATCTCAATGGGGATCTACTAAAACCATCTGGAATAATGTATGTTATGTATTCCTTAGTGCTAGAATAATTGATCTCTCTTGTATATTGAAGTAGATTGATTTCTGGTGTCATTCAATCTGTTGTGGTATACCCCAAGCCATAGGAAGTTTCTCTCCGTAACAGAATTGTTGACTCCGCTAGGGAAGTTCCTTGTTTTTTCTTTGGGGTTTGGGTGCACAATGTGCTTGAATTGATCTATGTTTCTACATGTTTCTTTGTCAGCTCTAGAAGTATAATAGCCTATTAGTGTCCTGTTGAAGTAATTTAAGTCTTAGCTTATAATTTTACCCCCTTTCTCTTGTTTTACGCAGGCTTTCTCTTTACAACTATGTATGCACACGGGTTTTGTATGAACAGTCATTTTTACACACAGATTTCCTAGAAAAAACCATGTATGCCCCTCTTTTGAGTGTGAATTGGATGTTTGAGAGATGCTGGGTGGATTTTGAATGTTGTTGAGTCTTCTTGGATGCTTTTGAGGTCTGTTTGTTGCCTCTGTTTCTGGCTAGAGACCTTTTTTATTTGCTTCTTAGTTAGAAGTTGTTCATGTCATCTTGTTTCCTTTTTTTTGTATTAGTGCATTATATTTATCTTATCTCAGTGTCTTACTTGGATGTTGTCTGAGAGTTGATGCATGGTATGTGAGTTGTATATTCTTTTATTGCATTTATATATCATTTATTTCAAAAATACAAAAATATTTTATTTTTGGCATGTTCATGCATGTTTGCATTTGCATAGTACTTGCACTATGCTTGCTTAGTTGATTAGTGATCAGGATTTCATATAGGAATGGTTGCATTATCTTTTGAAGGAAAAAATATGCATCTCATGTAGTGGCATACCCCTTTTTTCACATTTAAAGAAAAAATTGCACTCGACATTTTTGGTTAGGTGTGCATATTTACTTTCATTACTGAGTCATAACATAATTGGTTCCACGACCATTTCCTTTTAGTAATCACAACCTCTAAAATGAACGCTTAATTTAAAATGAATTACACATTTTTATTTGATAGGGTACATCAACAAGCTTAGGTTTTAGAGTATTGGAATAGGTTTTTATGAGTAAATTTCTCCAAGACTACTAAAAAAACACTTTAGGTTTCTGTCCAGGTGAGAGAGTGAAATCCTTGGTATAATTAGTGTTCTCGGGAGGATCCTCTTACACATGATTTAATCACGAGGAAACATACATGTTTGTGGTGAGGATAGCCCCTTTCCACTCTCTGTGCAACAACGAAGATATTTCCATGATCTTATTCATATCTGGGGGATTTTGAGGTAGCTTTGGTGCTTTCGAGCTTCGAGCTTTGTTACTCTTCCCATATGGTAGATCCTACCTGCGACTGTCCACTTGAGCATTGGTTATATTTGGGTCACCTTAGTTGCCTTACCTAGGTATTGAAGGGGGTACTTGCAGAGCTTACTATGTGAGTGTCATAGCCAGGTAGGGGTCAGACAACACAGTCACTTTATGCGTTGGAGCTGAGGGCCACTATAATTGGTTACACACCTCTGCTTGTAGTGTATGGGAGTCTTAGGCCTCTCCTAGGAGAGACATACCTATTACATTTGAGAGTTCATTTATTCTCCCCCTTGGATTGCTTGCATTTTGTCTTAGATTCTCTTAGGAGTGTGCGCTATCTGCGCTATATTTCTCTAGGGTTAATAATTAGTTGAGTCTCTTTATTTTTTTGGAGTCATCGTGGATCGAGGACAGGCATCTCACTATTCTTGATGGTTGGAAAGTCTTCTACCTTCTATATCTCCTCCTCCTTCATGCAAGAGAGTTAGACAATCTAGGAGGACTCATACTCACTGTGATTCACACAGTGGTCTAATCATGAGTTATACATATAAGATCTAAGAATCCCCTCCTTCTCCATCCTCCAAGATGGGGAATGTGACGTTGAGTGTATATGGGACTCCAGAAGAAACCGATCCCTTTGAGGTTGGTACATCATATAATGCACAATCCTATTTTTCAGATTATGTAAATACTAACCGATGGTATTCTCCTCGAAGGTCGAGCGGTGAGACTCATCCTGATCCCTCTAGCAATGGCCCTTTTTATATTTAGCATGCCATACCTTATAGAAGCTTTTCCTTCATCTGTTGTATATTTTGGTATAGATCCTAGTACTATGCTTGGAAGCACTGCCATCCCTTACCATGTGGATAGGTTTGGTAGTGGTCATTTTGCACCTTCCACTCCCTTTGTGGGAGGTTCTTCATACCCATTACCTAGGCCTAATACTAGTATTCCTTTGCATGGAAAATTCCCTAGACATGTGAACATTGGAAGCACAACTTACATCCCATCATATGTTCCATCGTCCACTGCGCCTATTCCTTCAAATGTGTTTCTCGTGATACATCCTCCCCATAGCTCACACGTTTCTTCAAGATCGATTGCTAAATCTAGCCATGTTGTTCCCTTGTTTACCAGTACATTTTCATCGGGAGGTTACATGCCTCCTTATGTGTCTAAGGGTCAACCCATCTATCAGTATTACAATTATGGCTATGTAACACCCCAGTCTCAAGGCATACCAAACTATAACATTCCTGTGTATCCTTTTATGGGTCAAGCAAGAGGAGGCTATTATCCAACAGGCCAAGGCCATCGTCTTTACAACAACTAGACTTATATCAATCAATCTATTCAGAGGGGATGGAATCATATGGCACAACCTAGGATCCCTTTCTTAGCTACGTTGAACTTTCTTAACTTGTCGAAATTGACCAACGATCTGTTTTCTCATGATCCGACATGGCTGGTTGTTCCTATCAAGCTTCCTTTGGACATTCCAAAATTCAAAGGTAAGAATGGTGAGGACCCTAGAGAGAACATTACCACTTTCCACCTATGGTTTTCTTCGAATTCGTTGAACCATTATTTCGTTCGTTTAAAATTTTTTAAATGCCCCCTCACAAGTCCTACGGTGAAATGGTATATAGAGTTTCCTGGGGGAACATATCAGACATTCAATGACCTTGACATGACCTTTCTGAACCACTTTCAGCTACATGTGTGTTACGATGTCGCTACTAATATCTTGTCAACATTTAGGAAAGATAAATCCACATGTATTTCATATCATATTGAAGAGTGTCGTAGATGAAAGCAGTTGATTAAGGGCAACATTCCACCAGAGTTCCTTTTGGAATGGTTCCTCAAGTTGTTATTTCCATATATAGCAAAGGATGTTTCCACATCTAGAGTTATGAACAAGGAACAAGTTCTTTTTTTAGCTCAACAACTAGAATTGATTTATGCTCGATATGGGCTCTTATATGAGATCATTCTCAATGCACCACAGTCAAATTTTGAGCCTAATTTCAAACCTAGGCCACATGTCGATGGCATTGTTGGCTCCGCGAGTACTAAAACCATAGATTTAGTTACGAATCAAATGAATAATTTGTAGATTAACTAGTTTGTGTTAGGAAAATCTACAACTTTGTCTCATCCCACCTAGTCGACAGATGTACACTATGAAATTGTCGAACAGGAAGGGTAACCAGTAGCCTGGACGAAATAAGAAAAAGGGAAGAAATAATAGAAGAGGTGGGAATATGAATGAAAACACTAATGATGACAAGAACGGTAGCGATGTTGGGGAAAAAAATTCTAAACTTAAGGTTAAGTTACCTTGCAATATTTGTGAGGGATATCACCTCACTTACTTGTTCCCTCGTATCGATGAAGCCTCGAAATTCATTACACAGAGCCCGGTTGTTTCAATAGATCCTTTACCGCATAATCAAATATGAATTCGAGGACCACAGTATCTAGAAGTGCTTCTGGTGGGCATAAAAACTTGTTGAACACCGAAGGTGGCCATGGATGTATCAACATGATGTCCGCTCAAAATGTTGTGATGTGAGAAAAATAGTATGGCTTGTCGCAACTCGATTTGGGAAAAGAGCCTACACCTCCCAAGGTCCCTTTACATATAGACAAGCTTGAATTTACACCTCACATTCCTAAGGGATTCCTAAAGCATTCAGGGCACAAACCTAATTCCTGAACCACCCACCACTATTCTATTGTTGAGGATTTGGGACAGAATCCTTGTGTGATGTCTGCCTTAGAATTCCTCCATAATTTCCCTTCATAGAAGAAATATTTGTTGGTTTCCCTTTGGATGGTTGATTCACATCCTTCCACAGTGATTAAATTTGAAACCCATGAAGTCCATCTTCTCTTTCCTTACCATGTGTCTTTCCGAGTCCATGTGGAGTGTATGAAAAAAACTATTAAATGCATAGTAGTTGATGAAGGTGTTGCGGATTCTATGATGTATTTAACATGTTGGAAAGGTCTAGGTTTTCCAACTTTGTTGAAATTTGGGACCATGTTGACTGATTTTGATGGGATATATTTTTGGCTGCATGATATACTTCATTCTCTAGAAGTCCAATTGGGAGGGAAGACCGTGTCGATCGAGGTGGAGGTGGTTGATGCGCCCCTTGAATATAGAATTTTACTGGGCCATAACTGGATCTACAACATGAGAGTGGTCGTGTCTTCCCTCTTCCAAATTATTTTCTTCCCTTTCGAATATAGGATTGTCATGGTTGAGAAAAAATCATTCTATAATTCCGATATGAAAGCATCGTCGGGAGCTACTATCCTGGTTATTGACAATTCTCAGCCGAAAACTGAGAATGTTGGTGTGGGAATGTATATGTCTTTGATTGGACTATTAATATTTCTACACAAATTCTTACTATATTTTACATTCTTGGTACTGAATCATCATCATTGAATTCGATTCCATTTTGCACTTCATATTTAGAGGACCCTTGGATTCTCCCTTCTCTGAGCACTTCAGATGACAATTATAGACCTACTAGGATGGACAGGTTGTTATCTACAACGACGATTTACTATCAAGATATCCTTGGTCCCATTGTAGATCCTAGTCCTTTGTCTTCACAGATGGAGAAGGAGGACCCATATGCACCACCTATTGGGGTTTTTGCATCGTCACACTCTCATGATTGCTTCGATGATATTTTGCTTCAAATGAAGTTATTCTCAAACCCATGAATGGTTTAGAACAAACTTCGGAGGAGTTACACCATCGAACTTACTTTCTCCTTGAGATTGAATGAACTGAGTGTGATCACTATAGAGCGATCCTTAGTGAAAAGGTTGGTAGTCTTGTGATCCCATTAGGAACTCCTGGTAAATATGCTGAAGGGAACATGGAAAAATGGTCACATATGATCCCTATCAACATTTCTCAAACTTTTGGAAAAATAGAAAATGTTTATATTGGGGGGGATTGTTCCCCCAATGACATTGAAGCATATTCTAATCTCTTCAAATAATTTCGAGATGTTTTTTCTTGGTCGTATGATGAAATTTCAGGAACATAGCCTTGAATTGTCAAACATGAGATCAAGAATTATCCCAATGCTAGACATGTTCGACAACACTTACATGAGATGAATCCCCTTAAGGCGCACGCTATCAATGCTGAGATAGAGAATATGCTCAAGGATGGATTTATCTATCTAGTTCTCTTAACCAAGTGGGTATCCAATCCCATTCTAGTCAATAAGAAACAGGGAAACATTTGTTTTTGCACTGACTTCAGAGACCTAAACAAAGCCTATCTTAAAGATAAATTTCCCAACCATTCATAAATCAGATTTTGGATGAGTGTGCGAGAAGTGAGGTGTTTTTGTTCGTAAACAATTTTTCAAGGTATTATAATATTTAGATCAAACCTGAGGACCAACATAAAACAATTTTCATTTGTCCTTGGGATACATTTGCATACCGAAAAATGCCTTTCGGCCTTAAAAACGTCAGAGCTACTTTTCAATGGGAAATGACCTTTTTCTTTCATGACCTTAAGCAAATTATTGAAGTTTATCTTGATGATTTAGTTTCCCACTCTCATTTGAGAGTGGATCATCTTGACCATTTACACTTGGGATTCAAAAGATGCTATTGATAATAAATCCGATTAAACCTTCAAAAGTGCATATTTTGCGTGAAAATAGGTTTCTTATTGGGATTTATCATTTCTAAAGAGGGAATTAGGGTCGACCCTCTTAAGGTTGAGGCAATACTTCGATTGTATCCCCCGTGCACTATTAGACACCTTCAAAGTTTGGAAGGGATGGCTAACTTCTTGCAGAGGTTTGTTGTAAATTTTACCAATTTAACCAAGGGTTTCATGTGCCTGTTGAAGAAAGACACTCCTTTTTATCAAGGATGAGTGATCCCAGGAGTCTTTTGATGCATTGAAGAAATCCTTGGCATCGGCCCCCGTGCTTTTTCCACCCGACTATAGGCGTGATTTCTTGTTATATATTTTCGCGTCTCAAGAGACAATTGGAATGGTTTTGGTTCAAGAGGACAAAGAGCTCCAAGATCACATTGTCTACTATCTTAGTTGAAACCTCATTGATGCTAAACTTCATTACACTCATACGACAATATAGCCTTAACTACTATCCTTGCGGTTCAACGGTTGATACATTACATACTCCTTCACCAGACTATGGTTGTGTCTCATATCAATCCATTTCAGTTTGGCCTAACCAAACGGATGATAGGGGGGAAATACAATAAATGGATTGTTATCTTGCAAGAGTTTGATGTCGAATTTGTTTCGGTGAAATCAAAGAAATTGTTGATCTTTGCAGATCTCATGTCATATTTTCCTAGTTGGGATGAAGTTGAGGTTCATGAAGATTATTTTTTTGATAACCATATCTTCCTCATCTCAATTGTAGACCCATGGTATGGGGATATTATTGGCTATTTATAAACTTTGAAGGTCTTTCCTCAACTCTCATGGGATGAGCGTCGAATTTTTCGACATGTAGCTAAGAACTACCTCATTATCGGTGACACTTCGTATCATCGTAGGGTGGATTCCATTTTACGTCGATGTTTGAATCATGAGGAGATTGAGGCTGTGCTTAATGATTTTCACAGAGGGGCATGTGGTATTTATTTATTTGGGCTTTCTACAACCCAAAAAATCTTGAGAGAGGGTTATTATTGGTCATCCATATTTAAGGATTGCATTAATATTGTTATGCGGTGCCACCCTTTCTAGGTGTTTGCACAGAATATGTGCTCACATCATTCCCCATTACAGCCGATTATCACTGTTGGTCCCCTAAAGTGGGGGGTAGACTTTATGGATTGCAACCCAACTTTGGCTTGGGGGCATCATCACATTATAGTGGTTGTAGATTACTTTAGGAAAGGGGTAGAGGCTACGCCCACTATCAAAGTAGATGGTGAGACAGCTGCACATTTCATTTTCAATCAGATTTTTACTCAGTTTGGTATCCCGAGAGAGCTTTTCATGGACGATTGAAGGAACTTTCAAAACAATTGTATGGGTGAGCTATCTTTGAATTTTGGGTATGGGAAATAGAATTCCTCTTTTTACTATCCTCAAATGAATGGACATGTTGAAGCTGTAAATAAATCCATTAAGTCCATTCTACAAAGAACCATCACACAAAGAAAGACTAATTGGAACATCATGTTGTACCCTGCTTTGTGGGCCTAGCGAACCACAGTTAAGACTGCCCTTCGGTTTTTCTCCATATTAGTTAGTGCATGGGGTGGATTCTATATTTTCGATTGAATGTGAAGTCCCTTCCTTGAAGCTAGTCATATGAATATTTCCAAATACTTCTGATTTAGAAGAACGTCTAATCCACTTAGAGCAACTTAATGAGCATCATCAAGATGCCTTAGTGGCCCTTGAAGTAAACAAATGTTGCATTAAGGCTCAGTATGATAAGTATGTCTGTCTCCAGATATTTAGTGAAGGTGACTTGGTTCTTTTATATGACCAATCTAGTGAACCGTTAGGGGCGGGTAAGTTTAACCCCATGTGGCATGGGTTTTACATGGTCAAATGAGTGCTAGAGAAGGGCACTTACGAGTTAGTCGATTATGAGGGGATGGCCTTGGAGGAGCCTAGAAATGGGATCATCTTAAAAAGTACTATGTGTAATTCTTATCTGAGGATGATGCTTTATATACTATTGTATAGTTGCATAGTTTATTTTTGGTCTTCTTATAGTGATCTGGTTTGTTGACTCACTTTCATTTGTTGTAGTAGATGTCGATAGAGTCTTTGATATATGTAGGATACATTAATGGTGCCATCCGCCACACCCATAACTCAACCTTGGTTTCTTGGGTGATCTATAGGCCTATGGTTCATGTCGTGTCTTCAAGAGGTGTGTGTATCTGGCCATCATCCAACAATATTGCTGAATATAGTGTCATGATTAAGTTACTACATGATGCCATATCTCATGGAATTCAGTCTCTTGAGGTATGTCTTGACTCACAGTTAGTGGTATTACAGTTAAATGGCATGAATCGTATTAGAGATCCAACTTTATTATGAATATTCTTGCAAGTAAGGTTGTTAGAACGACAATTTCAACACATTACATACATTCACATTCCTAGGATCTACAATCATGTTGTTCATTCTTATGCAAATTATGTATTAGATTGGTATTTGATGCATAGACAATGAAGCATTCACATCACATTCATAAATGAAAATATAATAAACCGATCACTATAAGATTTTTTCATTTCAAAATATAGTCCAAAAATGGTGTCATGATACATAATGTCATGTTAAAAAAATTAGGGCTTTCAACCACCAAATCAATACACTACATGATCAATCCAAAATGTATATCAAGGCCTATAGTCCTGCACACCAGGGTACCAATCATGAAAACAAACAACAACATTGGCTAATCGTATGAACAACTGAACCCATGCATGGGGTACTCCTACTACCTGCCTCTACATTGCCTCGGGCAAGTTCTCAACTTGCACCATAGGCACCTTGTGTGTCAGACGAACGAAGTTTGTGTGTATTTTCTAGAGTGTATCCTCTGCATCTGCACCTTGTATATCATCACCCCGTACCCCTAGAAAATGTCAAGGGAAGACACCCAGCCATCTAGGACCCACATATGCATGTACATGATTAGTATTAGTATGTGACACCAATACCCAAAAACATGTTTTTTGATTTCATTATGTAAAAAAATACAAAAAAAATCAAATAATTAAAAAATAAAATGAATTCATGATCGTTACCTATATCTCCATATGCATCTCCCTATGGTATGGGAATATCTGGATCATCACGAAAGTCTATCCCTGCATAGGGATATTCATCTATGGCCATAATTTTTCTACGCCACCAATGTAAGAATCCAAGTGGGTAGGGTGTAGCTACACATCCCCCCCCCCTAATCGTCGCATCACAATTTCCCAGCGCATCTAAGCTAGATCCCGTAAGCCATGTGGAGCGATATGAACTCTTAGGCTAAGCCTTGGTACACACTCAAAGAAGAAGGTACTCAAAATGTTGGCAAAACCCAAAGTTTCTTGTTCTTCCCAGCTTGCAGTCACTCAATTTTTGTTTCATGTTACCCAACAAGGATGTACTCCAGTCATATATAGTCCGTCTCATGCACTTGACTATGTAAAACATCAGAGGCCTAGAATCCTAATGAAGAGATGTTAATCCCACTATCCTGCCCAAAACTAGTACTATGACTTTGAGGCTGAGGTTCCGTATAGAATTCACAAGGACTTGACTTACAACCTTTTCAATGTCTGGAAGGAAGTATACAACAATGTACTCATAAATGGTGAGGCCACCTCCAACCCCATGATCTCTCAAGTTGACCATCTCTCCTTAGTGGGATAATCCAGTGATAAAACACATGTCCTCAACCTCAAGTCTAAGGGGAATCCTATTGTATTACGGAGATAAATTCCTATGGCTTGGGGTACCACAGCAGACAGCTTGACTCCAAAACTAAATCCTGTCTAATATGCAAGAGAAATCAAATATCTAACACTAAAGGACCAGACCTCGTACCTTATTTCTGATGAATGAAGTAGATCCCCGTTGAGCTTTCCAACTTCAGCTTGAATTGATGAATCACTTCCTCAACAACAAGTAAACAAGACAAGCATACTATATATATCAGTGTTAGATATACTCTAGCATATATAATCAACAATGTATAATCATTTGAAATCATCCATGGATAAAATATTCATTCAAACATACAGTATTGGACAGGAAAATATATTTTTATTAATATAAAATCATAGATTACAATGAATACAAACTCTGTCAGCACGTCTGCGAATCGGAGAAACCGAATCCCCCACTTGGTCCTCCATCTCTCGATAGCAAGCTCACACGCAAAAGGAAAGCTTGGGAAGAACACCAAAGTGCTCCAAGGGACAAAGGGATGCAGACTCAAGCACAAGTTCCAGCAACGATGGACTATAGTTTCTTTGCTCTCAATTCTCTTATGCCTTTAATGTATCCAAAGGGTTCCTTATATAGATTTTCAAAGGGGTAATGAAAGGTCGAATTCGAGCGATCTCAAGGCATATGGAAAGCCAAGAGTCAAGTGAGTTGGATCCATGTCAAGAAAAACTCCAAAAGGATTTGGATTTTGTACACATCCCGATGTACGCGGTTTTAGGGGTCAAACCCACGTATATACGTGATTAGGGGCTTAAAAGTCACATATATCAATTTTCACATGTTTATAGGGATGGTCTAGGAAACATCAAAGGACAAAAAATGGTCCAAGGGGTCTAAGGAGTCTGCAACGGGACAGGGGAAGGCCATACAAGTGTGATTCACCTGGTGTGGTAAAATCAGCTAGAATAGATGCCCCCTAATGCGTGAGGTCAGAGGGGTCATACGATGGCTGAAATAAATTATAAGTCCATCCCAGAAGTGGAGTGATGAATAATTCCAAATGGAATACCAGCCACCCAATCAGCATAGTACACTAATAAAACTCTGCACATAACTACAAATACATATAGCAGTCCTGGATACATAAGAGTACAATGGCCATGAATAGGCATGATACAAAATATCACATAAGTGGTCATGGCCACGTACAATATACATAGATCAGAGTCTCCATGATGAAGATATACAAAGGATCATGATCTCCATAATGGTTGAAGATAAACAATGGATCAAGATCTCCATAATAGCTAGAAATGTCTGACATATACTGGAATCAAGTCACGAGAGCTAAAATATCATGAACACTGGCACGATCAAGGAGGTAGCATATAAGAGATGCCACCAATCTGGAAGGTCTTCTACACAAACTGTTACGAGTACATGTCCTACTATGTGAATAGACATGTCTAGGTTGAACATAGTAGTTGAACGTCTGATTACCAGTCATTGATGTATACTGTTAACAAATGCGAGATCACCCACCGATAATGATAATGGAAATCAAAGTACTAGAGTGCAAACTAACAAGTGTGAATAAATGTGTTGAGGTCGAACACTTGAGAGGATCCATCGATTAGGGGACATTGATGTATCCCCAAAAACTGTTGATGGCGAGAGAAACTACCACTGATGACTGCAAATGTCAAGGCACTCAAAAATGACTCTAGATTCCAATCCCAAAATAAATGATCTGGAGTTGATGGGATGAAATCTGTTGTAAGGAGGGCATTAAGGCATCCCGCATCATCCAACACGAGGTACTCAGCAAAGCTGTATAATGTGGAAGGACTCGCTCATAAGGTGCATGAACCAGTAATTGTACCGGGAATGGCTGACATGCAAAGTCAAGATAAATGAGGAATGGTCGACTCAGGTTTCAGCTTCCTTCGAACAAGAGCATAACGACGAATGGTGACTGAATAAAGGTAGCATAGACTCAATATATAAACTAGGACATCTCTGTGACACAGGAGGCATCAACAAAGGCTCCATGGGGACTAGAAGCTTAACCAGTCGGTGGAGATAAAATCAGATAACAAGTACATCTCCTAAATTCAAACTATAACCCAACCAACAAATGTGATATACAATGCTCTATTTGAAGGTGACACAACTCGACAACTGCCAAAAGATAACATCTTTCCTTATCCGAATTTTTGGTTTTTTTTATTTTTTTGGACTTTTTCAAATATTTAAAAAGATTGAAAAAGAATAAAACTGCTTTATAGTTACAGACTAAAAGGAGATGAGTGTCATATGGGTAAACAAACTAGTTCCAAGCAGTGGAACATACCTATGCTCAATGCAAGGATACATGTGTAGGACAACGACACTCAGGGGAAAGTCCCCTCCTGGTAAAAATAGGGAATCAAGCTGCAAAGGATATATAAAATGGCTCTACATGGCTAGACATGAGACAAGCTCGGGCTATATGGCTGAAAACTCAATGTCAAGGAAGCCGACGTAAGGCTCAATAAGGCAGGAAAAGCTCATGATAATGCAATTACAACTTGACATAAGGGATTCCTGAGGGAAATAGGCCAGCAAAAGATCAAGAGGAGTATGAGGCTCTTGCAAAATTTCATGGCAATACTATACAATGGACTCCCACACCTTAAGGGACAAAATGTCAGCATGGGCACCAAATGCAAATAAGGTGCTAACTAGGGTACCCATGTAAGGTCAAGCTCTACCACTCATATCATGTCACTTCTAAAACAACAAGAAGGTTACGTGACATAATAGAGTGGGTTTGTACCTAAGGCTATAATGAAACGGTCATAAGGTCATGCAAAATGCAAATGGTGATGAAACCTAACCTATATGCTAGTTTAGACATGATACCTGAAATCGACATGAATGAGTCAATCCAACGGCTGAAACGACACTCAAAAAGGTCTCCTACATCATAAATTAGTCCAAAAACGGTCCAAAAGGATTAGAAATGGTCCAAACTATAGGAAAGGGGGTAAAAATTTTCAAAAATTTTGAAAAATTTCTATAAATAGTAAAAAATTCAAAACATTATAGAACATTTGAAATTTTTACCCATTTGAGCTTAGAACTTCGACAGCGAATTCCAGGAGATCCAACCGACAGAATCCACTACCGTTTTTTCTAGGTACTTACCCATGCTCTACTCTTTCATTTTGATGCAAATTTTGTCAAATTCCATGGTGTATTTAGGATTCTAGGCCATTCTAAGATGCGTGCCATGGCCCACATGAAAATCAATGGTTTTTCCATGTATAGGGTTGGATATACATAGAAAACGCCCTCAAAGTCGCATATGCAGCCGCGCTCAATGGTTTTTAAGTATTCTAATGGAAAAAACTCAAATTTTACGGGCAGGATGGTCCTAGAATGGAGAGAACGTGAACATGATGATATAGAAGAGGCAGTAAGGGAAGATCTAATGGCTCAACAAGCGTTACGTGCATGCAGGATTTACAAATTTTGGTGTCTTTGTGGATTAAGAGCTAACCATGACTACTGCAAATGTTAGTGGATTACTAGGATCTAGACTCAGAGCCATTCCAGATAAACGGGATGTCCCTCACCATAGAAGTGGAGGACATATACTTTATTACTGGACTTTCCCGACGGGGGGAAGTGGTGAACCTACGTTCTTGTGGGCCCAGAGGTGGCTTGACTATAGATGAGTACATTGCGGTGTACTGCTATCTAGACATGGAGAAGGTGGGGAGTTAGATCCCAACTAACTCCATACAGGTGTTGGGCCTAAAGGCCACCCTACTGACATTGGGCAAGATAGCAAGCTTAGCTTCACTCCACCAGGCCTCGCGGCCTCTGATGTTCTATGTAGTGGAGTGCATGAGACCCACGGTATACGATTGGAGCACTGTGCTACTGGGAAACATGAAACACCAGCTCAATGAGTGCAAGATGGGAAGAGTGTGAAACTTTGGTTTCAATAGCATACTGAGCACGTTTTTCTTTGAGTGTGTTCCAGGATTGAGCCCTAGAGTTGACGTTCCTCTACACGGGGTTCGAGATACGGCCCAACAGCGTTGTGCGGATGCGATGCACAGACTGGGTGGAGGTAGGGTGTCCAACCCCTATCGAGCTGATTTCTTTCTGTGTTGGTGACAATAGATAGTTGCCATTGATGACTACCCCTATGCGGGGATAGATTTCCAGGGAGACCCAGACATGCTGCTACCACCAGGATTGACATACGGTGACATTGGTAACGAATCTTGACCCTCTTTTTAAAATTTTTGAGTTATTAAATTTTTTTGTGTTTTCTGATTATGTGGAATCAATGTTTTCTGATTATGTGGAATCAAAAGACATGTTTTTGGGTGACAATACATAGTGAAATCTACCATATGCATGTAGATGTGGGACCACAGCATCCTAAAGGCTTCCCTCATCATAGATGGAGGGGAAGAGGATACCATATCATGGGTGTGGATGCGGAGTGGATGCTCCAAAGCATTCATACCAACTTCGTGAGACTGACACATAGAGTACCCATGGTGCAAGTCAACGACTTGCCTGAGGCCATGCAACGCCAGGTGGTGGGTGTACCACGAGCATGGGTGCGACTATTTCGATGGCTAGCTAGAGCCGTAGTGACATTCCACGATCACAACCCCCCTCCTGCTCCACAAGCTTAGATACCTAGGAGTGATACATTTTGTACTACCGTGTATTTATATTTTGGTGGCTCGAGAGCCCCATTTTTGTATTATGACACTATGTATTACCACATTTTGGATGTTTATAAAAAACTTTTATGATGATCGATTTATTTATTTACATGTGTAAAAATTTATGTTTGTGATGAGATTATTGTGTATGAAACAAATGCCAATCTAACATGTAGTTAGCATATGAGTCAGCAACTTGATTATTAATTCTTGCAACATGTATGTATGTTATATTGTCAAATTGACGTTCTAATAATCTCACACGTAAGAATATTCTTAATAATTTCGGATCTCTAACCTGGTACAAACCATTAAGTTGTGACACTAGTAACTCTGAATCAAGACGTACCTCAAGAGAGAGAACGCCATGTAAAATGGCATCCTGTAGAAGCTCAATAACGGCACTATACTCAGCAAAATTGTTTGAATATGGCCGTAAACATACGCCTCCTGAAGACAACACCTAACCCATAGGAGTATAAATCACCCAAGCAGCAGAGGTTGAGTGTTGAGTGTGACGGCTCACACCATCCGTGAATCCTATGAAGGTGGAAGATTCCATTGACATCTGCCAAAAGAAACGGAAACTAATCACAAACTCGATCACCATAAGGAAAAGACCTACCTATGCAAAACTATACAATAATATACAATAAACATCCTTGGCTGAAAATCATGCATAGTACTTTTTGAGATAGAGCCCATTTCTAGGCTCCGCCAAGGCCGTGCCCTCATAATCCACTAACTCATAAGCGCCCTTCTCTAACACACTTTTAACGATGTAAGGACCATGCCACATGGGGTTAAACTTTCCTTCCCCCAAGGGTTCTTTATGTTGATCCCACAAAAGGACCAATTCTCCCTCACTAAACCTCCTTGGATGGACAGACTTATCATACTGGACCTTAACATGACGCTTATTTACTTCTAGAGCCACCAAGGCATTTCGACACTGCTCATCAAGTTGCTCAAGGTGGACCAAACGCTCCTCCAATGGGGAAGTGTCTAGTAAGAGCTTTATGGCTAGCTTCAAAGAAGGAATATCACACTCAATCGGCAATACTGAATCCAATCCATGTACAAGTTGATATGGAGAAAAACTCGTGGCAGTCTTAACAACGGTTCTATAAGCCCATAAAGCAGGATATAACATAATGTGCCAATTATTCTTTCTTTGTGTGATGGTTCATTGGAGAATGGATTTGAGTGATTTTTTCATTGCTTCTACCTATCTATTCGCTTGAGGGTAGTAAGAGGAGGAATGCTCTTGTTTATACCCTAACTTTGATTCCAACTCTTCCATCAGATGATTCTGAAAGTGTGAGCCATGGTCAGTGACAAGCTCTTTCGAAATACCAAACCAAGTAATAATCTGGTTGAATACAAAGTGGGCAGCTATCTCACCATTGGATTTAATTGTAGGCATAGCATCAGCCCATTTTGTGAAGTAGTTGACAGCCACTATGATATGATGATTCCCCCCAGCTGAAGCTGGGTTGCAATCCATAAAACCAAGCCCCCACTTAGTGAAGGGATCGACGGTGATGATGGGATGTAACGGGGCAGGTTTCGAGCACATATTACGTGCAAACACCTGGAAAGGATGGCACCTCTTGACCGCATATACACAATTCTTAAACATCGACGACCAGAAATAACCTGCTCTTAAGTTTTTTTGGGATGTAGAAAGCCCAGATAAATGACCACCACACGCCCCTCCATGGCAATCATTCAGCACTACCTCAGCCTCTTCATGAGTTAAACAATGACGTAAAATGGAATCTACCCCATGATGGTACAAAGTGCTATCTACTATGAGGTAATTCTTAGACACATGACGTAATCGTCGTTGTTCATCCCATGAGAGGTGAGTAGGGACCTTCAATGTTTGTAAATATATAATAATATCCCCATACCATGGGTCTAAAGTTGAGATTAAGAATATTTTCTCATCGATAAATTTATCTTCACAAACCAACTCCTCGGCTTCACTTGGAAAATCCGATATAAGCTCTGCAAAAATTAACTATTTCTTCGATTTTGCCAAAACAAAATCGAGATTGAATTCTTGCAAGATGACAATCCTTTTATTATATTTTACCCCAATCATCTTTTGAGTGAGGACGAATTGAAATGGATTTACATGGGCTACAACCAAGGTTTGGCGAAGGAGAATATAATGTCTCAACCATTGAACCGCATGTACGGTAGCTAAGGCAAGCTTCTCAACATGGGAATAATGGATCTCTGCATCAATAAGATTCTGGCTTAGATAGTATATGACATGCTCTTGGAGCTCCTCATCCTCTTGAACTAAAACCATACCTATCGTCTCCATGGACGCAGCCACATAAAGTAGAAAATC
This sequence comes from Pseudotsuga menziesii, assembly GCA_001517045.1. Taxonomy (NCBI): domain Eukaryota; kingdom Viridiplantae; phylum Streptophyta; class Pinopsida; order Pinales; family Pinaceae; genus Pseudotsuga; species Pseudotsuga menziesii. The sequence goes on from LPNX010401421.1 coordinate 120,869, forward strand.
ACGGCTATAGTCTAGGGGACTAATCACCAGGGCCGATGCTAGGGCTCGCTTGAGCGCATCAAAGGACTCCTGGGCTCGCTCATCCCAACAAAAGGTGGTGTCCTTCTTCAAAAGACCCATAAATCCTCTAGTCAAATTGGAAAAATTGACAATGAATCTCCATAAGAAGTTTTCCATGCCTTGCAAACATTGAAGATGACGAATTTTTTTCGGGGGAGACAACTGAAGTATTGCCTCAACCTTCAAAGGGTTGACTCTTATACCCTCTTTAGAAACAATGAATCCTAATAAGCGACCAGACTTCACACTAAAGATGCACTTGTGAGGATTTAACCCGACCAAATAATGGCGGCACCTTTCAAATAATAATCTCAAATGATAGGAATGACGCATTCTCATACAAGAATGAGCAGCAAGGTCATCCAAAAATACTTCAATAATCGATTTGAGATCATGGACGATCAAGGTCATAGCCCACTGAAAAGTAGCTTCGGCAATCTTAAGGCCAAAAGGCATTTTTTTATATGCAAAGGTTCCCCAAGGACAAATAAATGCAGTCTTATGTTGGTCCTCAAGTTTAATTTGTATCTGATTGTATCCGGAAAAGCCGTCCATAAAGGAAAAAACCTCGCTACTCGCACACTCATCCAAAATTTGATCAATAAATGGTGTGGGGAAATTGTCCTTAGGACAAGCACGATTCAAATCACAGAAATCAGTACATATGTGGATCGCTCCCTACTTCTTATCAACCAGAACGGGATTTGAAACCCACTCTGTCAAGGGAACATGATAGATAAAACCGACTTTCAATAGTTTCTCTATCTCTACCTTAATCGCGGGTGATTTCCTAGGATTCACTACATGCAAGAATTCTTGAACAGGCTTAGCATTGGGATAAGTATTAATCTCATGTTCAGCAATGCAAGGGTCAATACCTGACATTTCGTTGTAAGACCAAGCAAAGATATAACGAAATTCTTTAAACAACTCAGTGTATTCTTGAATCTCAGCATGGGAACATTCTGCCCCAATATAGACATTCTCTATCCTACCAGGATCACGAGAGATATTGATAGGAATTGTTGGAGATATATTTTCCATGTTCCCATCAGCCATCGGACCAGGAGAGCTTAATGGAACCATGGGACTACCAATTCTCTCACTAAGAACCTCCCTAAAGTCCTCATGCTCCAAGCGGTCAAGCTGGGGAAGAAAATAAGATCTATGATGCAACTCTTCCCAAGGTGGCTCAATTCCCGACATGGCCTTAATAATCACTTCGTCTGAAGGAAAAACACTATCAAGGCAATTGTGCGTGTCAGAAGACTAAACTTCCCATGCATGTAGCACATATGGGTCCTCCTCCTTTGTCCATGAAGAGGAAGGACTAGGATCTGCAACACATTCAATATTAGCTTGATAAGCTATTATAGTTGTAGGAAACGGCACGTTCGTCATGATAGGATCACTCAAAGTACTCGGTGCAGGAAGAATCCAAGGATATTCCATATGACTCGTGAAAAAAGACACCGATCTCATAGATGTCGAAGCCTCATCGGAACTAGACCCAATCATAAGGATAGGTGCAGGACAACTAAATATTCCCATGAGGGATGGATACATGCCCACACCTGTTACGGAGAGAAATTCCTATGGCTTGGGGTACCACAACAGACAGCTAGACTCCAGAAATCAATCTTCTCCAATATGCAATAGAAATAAACAATCTAACACTAAAGGATCGAACCTCGTACCTTATTCCGGACGGTTGAAGTATATCCCCGTTGAGCTTTCCAATCTTCAGCTTGGATTGTTGTAGCACGTCCTCAACAACAATTAAACAATACAAGCATACTATATTTCATGGTGTTAGATCTATTCTAGCATATATAATCAATAATGTAAAAGCATTT
>LPNX010401423.1:1822-21822 GCA_001517045.1 Pseudotsuga menziesii
TATGTGTCACTCTTAGCAGAGACACATTATGCTCTTCTCCGGATTGTTGCAATCGATTCCAGTGCCTACCAGGATTTAATTCAGAAGAACATTATGCTCTTCTCCAGATTGTTACAATCGATTCCAGTGCCTACCAGGATTTAATTCAGAAGAAAAAAGCTAAGGTGAAGGCTGTTTGAAGGCCTATGCATTTGATATATTTTTCATTATAATATATTATGTGCTTGACACACTTTCTTGTTTTATTCTTATTTGAATTTCTTGTGATTTTTCTCTATGAATACTTAATTTTTTTCACCTACACTGTATCTTTGACAACATTTTGCAGTTATCAATACAGAATTGGCAGGACCATCTCTGTGATTTTCTGGAAGTAGAAGAAGTGGGAAAGCTTTTGGGTCATTTGGAAACAATTAGGTCTGGTGGTTACAGTGAGTTAGATCCAAGTGTAAAATTAGACATTTTGCATGAGCTAGTTGACAGAGCTCTTACTTCTGATGTGATCAGAGGTCAGCTAGATGAATACATAGAAGAATACACAACTCGAGTTCAACAACATGATCATTTAAAATATTTTGGTGCATTGGTTCAACTTACATCACTGTAAGTTTCTCTGCGCCATCATTGAAAATGTGTCATTTTGACTTCAGAACATGCAATTGCTCCTTACTTGAAATAATATCACAATTGTTTTGATCAAGGAAGGGACACACAAATTTTTTTATTTGATTGTCGTTCATGATGAAGTGCGTTGCTATGGAATCATTGGGGTGAAAGAGTGCTGATGTTTTCAAACATGGGTAGGAAGTCACATAAGTATTTGAGTATTAAAGTCTTCAAAGAAGAACGAGGCTTCTAAATATTGTGACACCTCTAAAGCCTACTTGATTTTTGATCTTAAACATTCCACTTCCTATTAAAGCCTACTTGATTTGTGATTTTGCCAATTGAGTGCTGGTTAGTTTTGACTTGATCAAATACCTACTGTGTAACTTTCCCTTTTTATGAATTGTATAATGAGAATATAACAGATCATGAGACAAAAGGAATAAATGAAGTATCATTATTCTGATGTGTTGTATCTTCTAACACCCAAAAGGATAGAGGAGAAAGCATTCATCCTGGAAATATTTGGATTATGATTTATCATAGTGCCTCACTTGTCCAGTTTCAGTGCAGATCTATCCTCTGCTTCTAAACAACAATATCTCAAGACTTGGAAAAAGAGATACAGTTAGAATATTTCAACAAGGAATTGTTGGATGCTCTAATTTAAAATCCTTGGTATAGTTGGAAACCCTTCTAACTATGATATGCCTTATTTCCCATCTAAAAATATGGTCAACCTTATCAGAAAGTTCATGTTGCATCATCATCGAAAGGACTGGAAAGACCACTCTTTCTACAGCTCACGAGAGGGAACTGATCGGAGACTGCACATGCTTTTATATATATATATTTTTTTAAAATAGTCACAAGCGTCTCTTTTCCAACGCTTATAGATGTCGCTTTTGCGACGCTTATCCATAAATGCCGTCGCTTTTCCGACGCTTATAGATGTCGCTTTTGCGACGCTTATCCATAAATGCCGTCTCTTTTTCGACGCTTCTAGATGTCGCATTTGCGACGCTTATCCTTAAACGCCGTCGCTTTTCCGATGGTAGGAATGAGATTTTTTTTTAAAATTTTCACTACCATCGAAACAAAGTTGTCGCTTAACTGACGCTTATTTTTTAACCGACGGTTACTTAGGTGTCGCTTAACCGACGGCTAATCAGGTGTCGGATAAACGACGACAAGTTTCCGACGCTTAAAAAAAAATCAAAGTGTCGTACATGCGACAGGGAAGTGTCGAAAATCCGACATGACGGCCGTCGGATTTTTGGTCAAAATGTAGTAGTGCCTCTTCAACCATTCGATCCCCCTCCTTATACCTCCTTCCCCTCCTTTCTTCCACCGCCTTCCCTTCTTCCACCACCTCCTTCATATTTAAAATAATAAGTATTATTTAGTTCTCTCTTGGGCAGTCCAACCAGTTCAGATTATTTAAGACATTTGTTGTACGTAAATAAATTTTCTTGAATTGTACAATTCTTCACCCCTGATGAGATGGTGGGAATATACTAATGCTTATCATATTGAATTGAACGTGTTAAATTTAAAACATAACCAACTGTCATAAAATTACACCAATATTGTTTGTTTAAGTTTTATGCTGAATGGTAAAATAATGGTAATAATAGTATTGTCAATTATCATATGTTATTAATAGCTTAATAATAAGTACTTAATAATAAACAATAATAATATACAATAATAATAATAGATAATAATAACAAAAATAAAATAATAATTATATTATTAATCAATAAATAATTAATTGTAGTATTATTATTAATTGATTGAAATGATAACATCGACATGTTTATGTTTATTGTTAAGTCCCCTGGCACATTGATTCTTAATAAATAAGGTACATTTACAGGTTAAAATAAATCACAATTACTTAGTTAAACCATCCAACTATCCAAGGTTAATGTTTTTCAATTAATATTTCATACTAGCGTGCATGTGTGAGGTGTGCATGCATGGCTAATACATGCATAGGATGCACATGTACTATAACCAAAACACCTAAATTCTAGCTGATACAAATAATATTTCATGCAACAAGAAAAATATACAGATATAATATGATTTCTTTGACATTCAGAGTCATTTAACAGTTATGTTCTTATTAATCAGTCAATTAAGATTGGTACCTACAATCACTAATCTGGTATCATAAATGTCCAACACTCAACAATAATAACTAATATGTCAAACCATCCTAACCTACGTCTGCATCCTCCTTTTCCTTCCTCTGCTAGTACAAAGTGGATGCCAGCTGTACTGACCTCCCCACACAGAACCTGAGAGCGGTAGCGTCGGCTAACTAGCGGACCTAGCCTCTCCTAGCAAGCATATGATCATCGTCATCACAACAACTTGGGGAGCATGTCTCAGTACTGCCCTCCCACGACCTCGGGTATCATAGTGACATAGGGTGGGAAATACATCCATCCCTCTCAACATACTGGGTATATACCCCATCAAACCATACTTCGTTGCTATCGAGTTTATTGGTACGTGTCATCGTACCATCGCTTGGAAATTAAGGCTCTCTTCAAGATATGTATTAAGTCATACTTTGCATCACACACCTGGCTATCACATAGCCCCTGTACCCTGCAGGTTAGCACTATGCAACATGCATTCATAACAATATTAAATCAATAGCTGGTCCATATTATCAACATTATTTTTTTTCATCACATAAAATCATAAAATCAATCGCATCATGGATGGGTGCCCATGTACCACATCATATCAAGGATTACCATCAAATATATGTTTTTGTTATGAAATAAATGAATCTGATGACGACTACCGCATGGTAATCGCATAAGCACAATAATTTCATATAAATGATAATCATCATAACATCATAATCAAAGCATCTACATAGGCATGTTAATCGTCGTAACATCATAATCAAAGCATACATATAAGCATGATAACATCATAATATCATAATTAGAGCATAATCCTAATAACATCATAACATCAGTAAATAATCACATATAACATGCCAAAATATAGTTTACGAAGTATAGTTGAGTCCACAGATAATAAGTAAATATAGTGTAATAAGTCTGAGTGATAAATATACCTAGGTCAAAATATGGGGCACTACATGATTGATACTTAGGATAGGATGAATTACTTCTTCTTTCTGATCTTTGGTCTGATTAATCCATGATAACTGATCTAATACAGAAGGCTTCTAGGCAGAAGGATAAAGTGTAATTTGGTTTCTCTCTGTCCCATGTGAAATGAGCATACTTCCTGATCTACACCCTATGAAAGCATCAACTATTGCCAACTAGGGTCTGCCAAGAATCAATGGATGCCCCCCTAGATTAGACTTTGGTTGCAGCACTATAAAATCTACAGGATACTCCCAGGAATATAAAGAAACAATGATATCTTCTAAGATCCCTTCAGGTGTGATTTTAGACCTGTCAACTAGTTCCAAAACTTTAGTGGTTGGTCTGAGATTTTTCAAGTGAAGATATTCCATTGTCTCTAGTTCCATGACATTGATAGCAGCACCTAAGTCAATCAGTGTTTTTGGAATTGAAAAATTGTTAACAGTTATTGTGACCATTGGGATCCCTGGATCAACATATTTTTCAATAAAAACAGTGTTAGACATTAATCCTGCTAATTTTCCTAGCACATGAATTTTTGGTGGATCCTTCCTTCTCTTATTGAGACATAATTTCCTAACTGCTTTTGTATAGATTGGAATATCCTTTATAGCCTGTAGTAGGGGAATTTTGACACATACGTTGGTTAACTCATTCAAAACATCAAAATCAGGTAGAGAGGTTGAAAGTTTTTCCTTGACCAACCTTTCTGGAAAGGGAGGTATATAAGGTACTAATGTTTTCCCTTTCTGACTGTGATTTTTTGACTATGACTTTTCTATATTTGATTTTTTGGGAGTTTTCTCATTTTTTTCTTGTTCTTCTAAAATAACAGGAGATTCTTTTTGTAAGGTTTTTCCATATCTTAAATTGATGTTTTGAAGTGGGAGGATTGAGTAGGGGAGTGCCATTCCATCATCAACATTATACATGGGTTTATCCATTTTATTATTCGGATTTGGTATTGTCTGGGCTGGCAATTGTGTTGGTCGAGGTGGAGGCTGGTTGGATGGCAATTGAAGCTATTGAGGTTGTTGACCTAGTTGGAGAGCAAGATTGGGTTGTTGGAAAAATGGGGCTTGATTCTGTTGGTATTGGGGATATGCAGAAGGTTGTTGATAGGGCTGTAGATAGGCCTATTGATATGTCTGGTTACCATGAGTATACCCTCGCCAATTTGGAGCAGGTTGGGCTAGTTTAGGAGACCAAGTTTGCCACGGCATGGGTGCACTCCATGAATTTTGAACAGGAGTATGATAATTTGAATGAAACTGCTGCATAGGATCTTGAGACATACCTGAAAAATGTGGTTACCAAGGTCTTCATTGTGCCATAAAATAGAGAGACTCCATGCTTTGATTCTCCTCCATTCGGGCTTCCTGCAATTCTTTCAATCTGGGGAAATCATAAGTTTTATGATTTGCAGTACATAAGCCACAAATTTGAACAGTATTTAAAGGACATTCTTTTAATGGGTGTTTCTTTCTACATTTAGGGCAAAAAATAGACAGGGCTTGATCTTATTGGCCTTGTTGTTCTTGTCTTTTCTTGGTTCTTGATGTTTCAATCTGTGTTCCTAAGGTACTCAATAGATCAATCTTAAAATATTCTAACAGGTTCCCAATTCAGCTCTGGATATGCCACTGGTTGCAGATTTGGTTAGTTTGGAAGTTACATCCCTTTTCCAATTTCTAGCCTTTCCTCTTGAATACTTCTGACATAAGTCTTGTCTCTCATCAAAGCGTAAGTAGCAGATGTCACCTTTTCCCATAACATTCAAAATATCAAGGTATTCTTCTCTTATTCCTTTTAAAAAGATTGTCCAAGTGATCTCAGGTGTCAAGGAATTGTATTTGGATTTCTGGAAGTTGTATGAGGATCTTTCTAAATACTCTTCCAAGCTTTCGTCCTCCTGCTGAGACATCCTGAAAATATCATCTTTTAAATCTTTTGATCTACAATATGCCTGATATTTCCTAAGAAAAATTTTCCTCATCTCATCCCAGCTAGTTATAGAATGCTCTCTTAATCCCATGAACCATTTCAAGGCAGCTACTTTAAGAGTAGCAGGGAAAAGACGAAGTTTGTGGGTGTCATCAGTATATCCATAGGTACGACATAAGATATCAAATTCGAATAAGAAAGAATCCGGATCTTCAGAAGTCATACCATAGAAATTTGGTAGAACAGATCGTGGAATATTTTTCATCTTTACCTCTTCCCCTAGGATGATGCTAGTGTCCAAGATGGGGAATTTAAAGGTGGATTCCTGATCTTCTTCTGCTCTTTCATCCCTTTCATACCTTCTCTCTTATTCCCTATCATGTCTTCTCTTTTCTTCCCTTCTCTCTTATCTTAGTGTTAGAAGAACAGGACCGCAGAGCAATAACAATTATACAGTTAAATCAATAAACAAGATGTAAAAACACACTAAACATTACAGAGAGACACAGATATAATGTGGTTCACCCAAACAATGGGCTACGTCCACAAACAAATTTGCCAGTCCTTTTATTTCAGTCCAGAAAGATGAAGGGATACGCCCTACAGCAAAACCGCTGCACTTCCTCTTCATGCTCTCACAGTCTCTCTTCCAGCACAATACAATGCCCACATCCAGTACCATACAGTACTCACATACAGTACCATACAATACTCACATCCAGTACACACACCAGTATATTTACAATGGAGCCTCCTCAAGCCTTATAAAGGCTTAATCACATGCAATACCATGGGACAATACCATGGGCTACAACAAACCATGTGCCCAAACCATGTGCTATACCTAACCACCTTTGACTCGATCTCGAGTCAAGGTTAACACTAACAATCCCCCCTTTAAACTTGACTTCAAGTAATCAACAACTCCCCTCAAGTATTTACTGAGGAATCTTACATACACCTCCCTATCACCTAGGTCTATCTCCCGACTTTACCGGTGAGTTACCAGGGGTATGCATGCCTTACCAGGTCTTACAGCCATATGCCCATGTACATGCAAACCGCTCCATTACATAATTTTTCATGTGCCTTCATGGTGACTAATCACAGCAACTCTACCGCTACTGCACTTGCTGGACCTTGGAATTGGAAAATTTCTTCTTTTCACCTTCATGTTTTAAGGCCAACAGAAACCGAGCAGGAACTCAGTTTCTCTCTGGGTACTCCCTCTGTCAACATGTCTGCAGGATTCTGGCTAGTGTGAATCTTTTCCAGTTTTAATAGTTCTTCATCTAGAACAGATCTTATGAAGTGGTACTTGATTTATATATGTTTAGTCCTTGAATGAAAGACTGAGTTCTTTGCAATATGAATGGCACTCTGGCTGTCACTGTACAGCCTACTATTCTCCTGTTTCTTACCCAATTCTTCCATGAACCTCTGCAACCAAATCATCTCCTTACTAGCCGCTATAGCAGCAACATACTCTACTTCCGTTGTTGAAAGTGCAACAACCTGTTGCAGTTTTGAAATCCAACTTACTGTTGTTCCACCTACAGTGAACACATACCCTGTGGTGCTCCTCCTGCTGTCTTTATCACCAGCCATATCTGCATCAACATATCCCTATAGAACAGTGTCTGAACCTCCAAAACATAATGCATGAGAAGTGGTACCTCTCAAATACCTGAGAATCCACTGTACTTCTATCCAATGCTCTTTACTTGGATTATTCATATACCTGCTCACAACTCCCACTGCGTGTGCAATATCTGGTCTTGTGTACACCATGGCATACATCAAGCTCCCAATTGTTGATGAATAGGGAATCTTGGACATGTAATCTATCTCTTCCTATGTCTCTGGACACATATGCTTTCTTAGTCTGAAATGGCTTGCCAAAGGTGTGCTGACTGGTTTTGCATTCTGCATTCTAAACCTCTGCAACACCTTTTCTATGTACTCACCTTGAGACAATGTCAATTTGTGATATTTCCTGTCTCTTGTTATTCTCATACCAAGGATTTGCTTTGCAGCACCCAAATCCTTCATCGCAAATGATTTAGCTAGTTTTCTTTTGAGCACATTTATATCTTGCATGTTAGACCCTGCAACAAGCATGTCATCCATATACAATAACAAGATAATATATCTTTTGTTATCTAGCCTCTTTAAATAAACACAGTGGTCAGAATGACATCTATTATAACCTTGTTCTGTCATAAACTTATCAAATTTTAAATACCACTGCCTTGGAGCTTGCTTCAGGCCATACAAGCTCTTCTTCAACCTGCAAACCAAATTCTCCTTCCCTTTGACCTCATACCCTTGTGGCTGCTGCATATAAATCTCTTCCTCCAAATCCCCATGGAGAAAGGCCATTTTTACATCTAATTGTTCAAGATGCAAATCTTCTACCGCCACTAGACTTAAAATAGTTCTAATTGAAGTCATTTTAACAACAGGAGAACATATTTCATCAAAGTCTATACCTTTCTTTTGTGCAAACCCCTTTACAACAAGTCTATCCTTTTACCGCTTCTTTCCTCCATCTTCTTCCTTCAACCTGTAAACCCATTTATTCTGCAATACCCTTTTTCCTGCAAGCAACTTAACCAGATCCCAAGTCTGGTTTCTTACCAATGAGTCCATCTCCTCATCCATGCCTTGCTCCCACTTCTTTCTAGTTTCTACCTGCATTGCTTCTTCAAAACATTCTGGCTCACCAAAATCAGTCATCAATAAATAATACAATGAAAGAGAGAATCATTCAGGGGGGCTACTTAACCTAGTAGACCTTCTTAGAGTTGCAGGAGTTTCAGGTACCTGCTGCTGCTCTTGGAACTTCATTTTCTTTGATTTCGTCAAGCATTGTGTACTCTGTGTTTCCCTTTTCTTCTTTCTTTCCCTGCAATTGATCTTTGTACATGACCTTTTCATTGAATACTACATCTCTACTCTTAATGATTTTGTGATTTTTAAGATCCCATAAGCGATAATCAAAATAATCAACCCCGTATCCAATAAAAGTACATTTCTTGGATTTAGCCTCAAGCTTTGTTCTATCATCTTTATCAATATGGACAAATGCTTCACAACCAAAAGTTCTCAGAAATGAGTATTTTACCTGTTTACCTATCCATGCCTCCTCTAGAATTCCACCATCAAAAGCGCTTAGAGGTCCTCTGTTTATTAAATAAACAGCAGTGTTTACAGCATCAGCCCAAAACTGTAAGGGAAACCCTGCATGCAATCTCATACACCTTGCACGCTCCATGATCGTTCTGTTCATCCTTTATGACACGCCATTTTCTTGGGGTGTTCCAGGGACTGTCTTCTCTCTGCGAATCCCATTGTGTGAACAGTAACTGTCAAACTCCTTACTGCAGTACTCACCTCCATTATCATATCTGAGACATTTCAACCTTTTTCCTGTCTCATTATCAGCTAAATCTTTCCACTTCTTAAAAGTATCAAACACATTAGATTTTTATCTAATGCAATAAACCCAAGTTTTTATAGTTGCATCATCAATAAAAGTAACATAATAACGAGAGCCACCAAGAGATTGTACCTGAGCTGGTCCCCATACATCTGTATGAACAAGCTCTAACTTTTCATTCTTCTTTTGTTTCCCAACCCTGAGAAATCTAACTCTCTTCTGTTTTTCATAAACACAGTTCTCACAAAATTCCAAACTTACCTGCTTCGGATCTGGAAGCAGTTTCCTTGAGTGGAGAATATGCATCCCCTTCTCACTCATGTGGTCAAGCCTATGATGCCACAACGCTGCACCTGTTTCTGTGGAAGCTACAGAAATAGAATAATCAATGTTATGAGGACATAAATATAACGTACCTATCCTATCTCCTTTTGCAATTACCATTGATCCTTTAGTGACCTTCCACCACGTTTCTCCAAACGTAGACAAACAACCGCCATCTCCCAACTGCCCTGTTGAGATCAGATTTCTTTTCATAGTAGGAATGTGCCTTACATCCTTTAGCAACCAGTCATTTCCATTATTTAGTTTAATCCATACCTTACCCTTTCCAACAATTTTACATGGTTCATCATCCCCCAATAACACATGCCCAAAATCACCTTGAACATAATCATAAAAGAATTTCCTATGGGGTGTAGCATGACATGAAGCCCCTGAATCTACTACCCAGTAATCACTAGTATTATCTAATGCAAGAATCAAAGCATCTTGTAACACATCACCTGCTACATTAGCTTCCTGGGTAGTCTCTTGCTGCCTCTCACCTTTCTTCTTTGGTGCTCTGCAGTCTTTCTTTAGATGTCATTTCTTACCGTAGTTCCAACATTCTATTTTTCCAAATCTGGACTTGGATCTTCCCTTTTTAGAATTGCCGCGATCTCCTGGGCTCCTTCCTCTCTCGTTTTGTCTCCCTCTGCTCTCCATAGTCAATGCATTACTAGATGTCTCACCTGTGCTTTTCCTTCGCATTTCCTTGCTAAGAATAACACTAACAACATCATCAAAAGAGTGTTTGAACTAGGGACAGAGTTACTTAGAACCATGACCAAGCTATTCCAACTTTCTGGCAATGAGCACAAGATTAGAAGAGCCCTAACCTCATCATCAAAGTTCACTTTTACAGAACTTAACTGACTAGTAAGTGTATTAAATTCATTTAAATGGTCAGCAACAGATCCACTTTTCGACATCTTCATATTAAATAAACGCTTCATCAAAAATACCTTGTTAGAAGCCGAGGGTTTTTCGTAGAGCTTACTCAATGCGCTCATCACACCCTCTGTTGTTATTTCTTCCGAAATATTGAAGGCCACTGACGAAGCCAAGCACAACTGTATTGTTCCTAGTGCCTTTCTGTCAAGAACCTCCCATTCTTCATCCTTCATAGCCGCTGGCTGTTTTGCTTTTCCGCCCAACGGCAGGTACAGATCTTTCTGGTACATATAGTCCTCCATTTGCATCTTCCATAACTGATAGTTTTGGCCATTAAATTTATCGACCCTAAACTTTCCTTCTTCCGCCATTGCTCCCACTCGAACTAGGAACCCTTCTTTCCTGCGAGTTTACAAACCAAATAGACCTTTTGGATCTGATACCAATTGTTAGAAGAACAGGACCACATAGCAATAACAATTATACAGTTAAATCAATAAACAAGATGTAAAAACACATTAAACATTACAAAGAGAAACAGATATAATGTGGTTCACCCAAACGATGGGCTACGTCCACAAACAAATTTGCCAGTCCTTTTATTTCAGTCCAGAAAGATGAAGGGATACACCTTGCAGCAAAACCGCTGCACTTCCTCTTCACACTCTCACAGTCTCTCTTCCAGCACAATACAATGCCCACATCCAGTACCATACAGTACTCACATACAGTACCATACAGTACTCACATCTAGTACACACACCAGTACATTTACAATGGAGCCTCCTCAAGCCTTATAAAGGCTTAATCACATGCAATACCATGGGACAATACCATGGGCTACAATAAACCATGTGCTAGACCTAACCACCTTTGACTCGATCTCAAGTCAAGGTTAACACTAACACTTAGTTTATTTTCAATTTCTTACCTTCTCTCATACTCCCTTCTCTGTTCTGCAGTTGGCCCTTTTGATGTTTCTTCTTCAGCCATTTCAAAAGTATCAATAGTTGTAATGAGTCCTTTTTTATCAGATAAAGAAGTTCTTGTTACTTCTATTTTTGGAGGGTTTTTGATAAATCTTCCTTTTTCATCTCTTTGTCTTGACATAAAACTAGAATCTACTCTGTGTTTTTGAAATTTTTCTTTTTATAAGAGAACTAAAGTTCTTAAGTCTACTTCTAAAATGCCTCCCCGGCAACGGCGCCAAATGTTGGGTTCCAATCCACTTGTGTAAATTAGACCTTAAGTTTATGTCAATCCAGAGTTTGTAAGACTTAGAGGCATATCCCAAATATAGAGACTCAGAGCTAGACATAACTGGAAATTTAGTTTACTTATGAAACAAATCTATTTAATGCTAGAATGCTGTAACTTTGAAATGCAAAGCCTCCCTTACAGAAGCAACTTCATTCGATCTCTTAGTTTAACCAGCAATTCATATATGAAATATTCTGGAAAAAAAAAAATACTGAACCTAAATCTTAAAAATAAATCACAATACAATGCCTAATATCTCACTGTTGAAAGCAGACAATCATTGATTTCCTTTACAAGAAGACAATTCACAATGTGTAACTATCTTTAGTGGTTTGATATGGAATAAGCAATGCAATTGAAATCACTCCTACAACGTTTAACCATTCAAATAAAAGAGCTCATAACCCTATTCATATAATCTAACTCGTTCTGCAATGTATGAGTAATCAAATAAAGAAAATCAACTTCTACAGTGCATTCAACTAAAACATACCTCATGCAATGATGCAGAAATATGTGTGCAGACTTGGCAAAGGGGGGCCTCCAATGCTTTGCTTACACACGCAAAGAAAATTATAGAGCTCTAAAACTCAATCGCATTCACCATATAGAAATGAACATACATAGTAATTTATCAAATCCTCAGTCTTTATTTCAAAATCTTATGTCTATTATCCCAGGAGTTGTTTTACTCTGTAAAATCAAATACTTATACAATTCTTTTTAAAAACTGGAATGCTACAAATCTGGGAGACTCATAATGATATGCTCCTAATATTTTTCTCGACCCTCGCGATCCTCCATCAGATCCATAAAAAATAAGCAAAATCGAAACTGTCATGTTTTCATGTTAAGTGGTAGCACAGGTGGTCGTCTTTGACTGGCATTGACTCTACACCTGTGAAAGCCATATCATATGTTCGTTAGAAATTTAACCATCCTTGGACATCGAGGATGTTCCTCCCATCTCTCAGTTTGTGCCTAACAGGAAGTATCCAACCTAGGAGAAATTATGGGAAGTTAACACATTCTGTAATTTTGAATAAAACCTTAATTTAAATGCCTTAAAAATCTCATAATTCAATTTATTAAGAAGCAACAACATTTATACCTTTGGTCAAAGTTTTGTGGATGAAATTAAGGTTTTATGGATAAGTATGATGGCCAAAGTTTTGTGGATGAAATTAAGGTTTTATGGATAAGTATGAAGGTTTATAGAGAAAACTAGAAGGTATTTAGATGGCAAAATAGGTAAAAAATGGTGCCTAGCAATGTACAGTTCTTGTTTTGTTCACAAATATAATATCGGGGAGGGCACACATCGACACACTCCACCATGTGGAAAGGCAGCGAGGCCGGAAACGTGAAGGCTCACGTTCTTCTTTCGTCTTGGTTGTACAAATAGGGGTGGAGACTAGCTGTGACCTAATCAAACATTTCCATAAGCCCTACCGATCTCACTCTAATCCCATCTCAGTTGCCTCTGTTTTAATCTCAGATTTGATTAATATTATTATCATAGCTGGAGCTTCTGTCATAGCTTCCAGTCTGGTTTGTTCTATTATTTAAGCTAAGGTCGTTTAGACATTTAGTATGTTGAAGTCCAGGAGGAGGAGCAGCGGCAGCCTGGTGATAGATGGGAGCTTTTACAGTACCAAATTACTTGAAGATTGGTACAAGAAACGTGGCGATGACGACGATGATGACCACGACGATGATCCTGATTAGGCCCCAGCTGCTTCTGATGAGCTGCCTCTGCAACTTTCACCTCGTCATCATACCACCATTACTGATGAGCCGCGGGATCAGAATCGCTTTCCTCATTCCCCTTACCAAGTTTTGTGTGGCCCCAGTTTACCCACAGTCATAACCAGCGTCTACAAGCTGTAAAAGATTTGGGGTTCAGTATCTAATCTAGAACTACTTGTAATGATATTGTATTGGTTTACCATTGACATCATATCATAAGCTACCACCAAGTATGAGATGTCAGAGCAGCTTAGGTTTAATATATTTTCTTTTTCATTGTACCAATCAAAGTAAAGTGATTTTATAATTGAGATACACCAATCTGCCCCGCTCCTTTTGCGGCTTTGGGTTTAAACTTTAAACAGCTGACTGGATTCCCTTTGTTGCTTAATTATTAAATCTCATTTATATGGTATCTCCTACAATTCTATGCCTAAATATATTGATCTTTCTATCTCCTATACAGTATACAAGTCTGCTAAATACTTTGCCGCTTAATTATTAAATCTTCAGCTCCTACTATTATCTACCTAACAATATTCTTCTTTCTGTCTCCTATACAGTCTACTCAGTTGATAACAATGGTTCGGTATATGGCAAATCACTTCTCGAGCAAATACATTCTATTTTTCAAAGAGACACTCAGTGATAAAGATCACAAGCGAGAACTTCTGGATTTGTCATAACTCTTAGCGTTTGCCATAACTCGTATACAAGTCTGCTAAATACTTTGTCGCTTAATTATTAAATCTTCATTTGTATTGCATCTCCTACTATTATCCACCTAGCAATATTATTCTTTCTGTCTCCTATACAGTATACAAGTCTGCTAAATACTCAGTTGATAACAATGGTTAGGTATATGGCAAATCAGTTCTCGAGCAAATACATTTTACTTTTCAAACAGAGTCTCAGCGATAAACGATCGCAAGCGAGAACTTCTGGATCTGTGGGTATGTATGCCTTCATCGCTCTTAGCGTTTGCCATTACTCCTCGGACTGCACCGTCTCACAACAAGATTATACAACAAACACTAACTATGAGCATAGTATGTCGAAGGCATCGCTCAAGATGACATAAAAGTGGCAACTAAACCCATATTATGATTCATTAGGTTTAGGGGTTCCTTGTATCTGTATTTAATATATACGCTTATCGGCGTAATGGTACCGCACGAATAGTGTGATTAATTGTGAAGTTTTCAATTATATTTTGTTCCAACATTTTTTCCAATATCATTGGTAAAACTATTGAATTTGAATCCCTTGGTTTTCTAACTTTCTTTTCGATGTCATAAGTAAAGGTAGGAAAACAAATTGTTATTTTTTATTTAAATGTCATCAATAAAAATATTGAGTTAAATGTATTGTATTAATATAATTGATGATTGCTCATAGTTGAATTATATTAATCAGTAGACCATCTATATGAAACGTGTTCAGTATCGCAGTGTTCACGTGTTGAGTGCCGTAGTCTTCTTCGCAGTTGTTAGTTTGTTTAAACTGTATCTCGCAGGTGTTCCGCCTTAATCGCACCAAGAGCTACCTGTTCCTTCTGTTGTCCTTCCGTTCCGGCTGTGTGCTAAGAATCTCACGGACTTAAACTTGCTCCACACCTAGTACTTTTCGTTTCAAATTATTAGTAAGCATAGTTGATATTGGAAATGGTAAACCCCCTTGTTATTTAAGTTATATTATCTAATTCTATATTTTCTTTATTACTCTAAGATGCTTATTACTGTTTTGTGAAAATAAACATAAGGACGTAGTTGTGCAACAGGAATTTTTTCAAGAAAACCACACCTGTAAAACGAAAGAAACACGGTATCAAAATTACAATTTGTTTTTCAATTAAGTTACATAGTGCTAGATGCTTAGTTAATAGTTCTAATTGCTAGATATTACACTACCCAAAACTAAACAACTAGTTGTGAGTAGTTTATTTAGAAATTATGACACTATCAATATATAGATAATTCACATGAAACGATATTAGTATATTATTTTTAAAACTACATATAACATATTTAAATAAGTATTATTATATTTAACTTATTTCAATATTAGAAAAATAATTTGAGAAATATGTTAATAATCTCTAACAACTTTAATAAATCTCAAACCAATTTTAGATGCAAAAATGAAAACATTATCTAAGAAGCTTTAGGCCCATAATAAACCTAACCACTCCATTAATACATAAATGAAAACATTATCGAACAAGCTTAGGCCCAGAATAAACCTAATCACAACATTAATACATAGATAGAGGAACACGGTCAAACGCATGACAAAAATGCAACCTAAAAGGGTTTAGTGTAACATTAACACATGATCAGTGCTTCAGCTCTGG
This sequence comes from Pseudotsuga menziesii, assembly GCA_001517045.1. Lineage (NCBI taxonomy): Eukaryota > Viridiplantae > Streptophyta > Pinopsida > Pinales > Pinaceae > Pseudotsuga > Pseudotsuga menziesii. Next base: position 17,538 of record LPNX010401423.1, read on the forward strand.
CAAGTTTACATCTGAATGAGAATTTTTCGACGTCGAAGTAAGACTCCGCAATAGTGATAATCCCAAACAGTTCCATAACAAAGAATAGCGTGTCTCCATAATAATGTCATCCCAGGCTGTGTATTTGATATGGAGTATACTACCATTTAATATTCAGGTTGTTTATAGTCATATGAAGTATACTACCATTTAATATGGAGTATACCTTGGACATATGGTACCTGTTATACTTCTTTACAAAATCAGTAATATGGGAGACTAGACTTTTTAAGCTAGCTTTAAATTCCATCCAAAACCATCGAAGGCTCAAGAGAGGCTGGTATAAAGATACAAGGGCCTGGTTAAACCATCGACAAATCGACGAAAATCTTGCAATGCAAAATATTAATAACACTAAAAATATTGTTACTTCTAAGTTTAAAGAGAAAATGTGGTGTGAGAAAGATTTAGAGGCTAAAAAAAAGTTAATATATTATAAGGACTTAATCAACCCTATTCTAGAAGATCAAAAGTATCTCTCTGTTTTAACTAGTTCAAAGAAAAAAATTAATATAACCAAGAGAAGAACGAACTCTCATGAGCTATATAGTGAAACTCGTCGTTGGGCAGTTTCTAAAACATAATGGGTGGAAAGGATCTATCATTTATGTTATAATATGAACATTGAGGATGAAAATCACTTCCTCTTAGAGTGGAATGCGTACACCCACATTAGATCTCAGTTTCATAATCTTTGTTGCAATACCGACCTTCCTAGCCTTTTAACATGTCAAAATTATAGTGACCTTGGAAAGCTTCTCTACAATCTCTTTGAGCATAGGAATACAATTTAAAAAAAAACTAAATAATTCGTTCCTTTAGGTCCTATAAACCAAAGTTTGGTCTCAGTGTTTCTTTAGGTCCTATACACCAAAGTTTGGTCTCAGTGGACGTTAACCACCACCACCACCACCGTTCATGCAAAAATTTGAATGAATGTTTTTTAAATTTTTTAAACTAAAATTGCAAAGTGAATAAGGTGTAACGTTTTATGGATATGTTGTATATTCTATAATTTAAAAAAAAAATTATTTATTAAGTATATATAATTTGGTTGAATGTTTGACACTTCTTTTATATAGAATTTATTTATAATGTTTTACAAATTTTACATTGAAATATAGATTTTATTTATAATGTTTTACATATTTTACATTCAAATTTAAATTTGAATATAATATAATTGTCAATTAGATTTTATTTATAAAAATTATTGTGTTTTTTACATCCATAAAATTATAATGTTTTACATATTCTGTATATTGAAAGTTAAATGTAAATATAATTTAATTTCAAATTTGGTTCAATTTTTATAAATTTTTAATTAAATTTTATTTATTAAATATTATGTTTTTATATAATAAAAATGTAATGTTTTACATTGTAACAAATCTAGCTTTCATTTTATTATTTAAATAGAATTAAAGTATAAAAAAAGTTTTTTAAACATCTTCCATGTACTAAGTGTGTTAGTATTAATGATTATTAATCTTCATTGATATAGTACATCTCTACATTCATACATATATCAAGGTACCTATATTGATACACTAAAATATTAATATATCTTTGAAGACTAATAACATTAATTCTCATCATTTTGTTTCTTTTAAAAACAAAATGATTTTGATCTCCTTAAAAACAAAATAGGACTAGCTTCTCTTAATTTATTTACTCTATTAATAGTAAAACATAATCCATTTCATATATTCACAACCTTAAATATTATCGTAACTCTTTTGACCATACTTCATCCTCTACACATGAATTCAAGAAATATGAATTCTCTTATAAAGAAGAAATCATAAAGCATTAATATAAATAACTTGAAACAAATGCAACAATAAAAAAACATAAACACATGTATACAAAAGAGGCACCAATTTAAGTGGTTCACCCGAAACAAAGTTCATCTTATCATATTTATTGTAAATGGTTTATTTTCAAGAAGTTAATTAACTACAATAAGTACTGAGAACCTCATTTATTAAATTCAAATTACAAATATTACAATTATCTCTTTTCTCAAATTAAGCCTAGATTCTCAAACTCATTCTTTCCTCTTATTATTTATTATTGTTTGGTTATCATTCCCAAATTACCCCTACTAAGTATCATCAATCTTATGATCACATTATTAATAATAATCTTGGTTTCCTTTTAAAAGACCTATTATACAAATTCAGCTCTTCCAAGTTAATGTCATAACTCTTAGCCTTCCAATGGGTATGAAGAAAGCATATCAATAGAGTTTGTTTTCTACCTAACACTTATTATTTCTTAAATTTTTATCCCCTGCATACATGGATTCTTCACCACTACTTCAACTAAACAATTATTCTTAACAAACTTGTTTAAGGGACTACTCTTAATGACGAGGGTTCTAACTAAATACTTATATCCCTTATTTTTAATTCCCATCCATAAGTATGAAGTCAAAATATTAGAGCTCTCCATTCTTAAGCTATATATATATATATATATATATATATATATATATAACTTGAGAGAGAGAGAGAGAGAGAGAGAGAGTTCAAGTCCCTTATGAGAAAATCAATTAATATGCAACCAGCTTTCACTCTCAATGAAAGTCTCAACTCATGTAAAGAAACATAAAGGTTGAGGCATAACAAGACTCCAATGCATGAATTTTATAGATGTATCAACTTAGAAAATTTACATTTTAGTTTAAAAGAGCACACATATCATGCAAGGGAATTTACGACTCATATCAAAAGACAAACGCAAAAATATCAATGCTGTAAAAGACATATATTCCTTCTAATGAACCCTTGGCTTATAAGGAAGTACCATGTAGAGAATTTATTCTTCCCAGGGCTAAGATAAAAGAGACCGTTGCTCCCCTTCTTCAGCAATAAATTCCTCCACCATCGTTCGTTAGAGACAAGGGAAAATCACATTCCACCATCATTTGCCAAAAACAAAGGAAAATCACAACTCCCCTTTCATCAAGAAATCAAAGGTATTTATTCCCCCAGGTACGAATTTCCTTCCTTAAGGCTACCACCTTCCTTTCTTTCAACATAGAGGAATAGAGTATATGGGTGAGTGCACAAAGTTGAGGGTTTCTTTTGGTGCATTAGATGCAATACAAAACTGAAAAAACAGACATCAATCAACTTGCCTAGATATTTTGAGACACTTACACAATGAATCTTGTGATGAGTAAAAAACAAGAAATGTAGGAAATTGAATGAACTTTCCAAATATATAATTTTTTTTCTATTGAAAATGTTGTTAACTATCTAAAGTTAGATATTTTTTAATGGTCACTTTTTTATTTTTGGGACAAATTATAAGGTATAAGTTTTTGTGGGTGCAGCGTCTAAGTATCTAAATAATGGAATAAACTTACAAAAACTGGTATGCATATAGAGAACATATAGGACTATTACACGATTATTTTTCCAATAATAAAAAAATATTTTTAATTTTTTTTAATTATCTAAGATATCAAACCTCAAAAAAGGTACGTCAATTGTGGGTGCAGTGTTTGAATGTCTTAATGCAATTATTTGGAAATGGGTTTTTTATATCATGTAGAGGTTGGTGTTCTTTAGTGCATCATACAATTTTTTTTAAATGGTTGAGAAACAAAAGAGATATGGACGAAACACTAACAGTGTGTTTTTTGAGTTGAGGAGTGATGACGGAAGATAAATAAGAAAAAAATAGAATTAATTATGTATTCTTGTTAAAATTTACATATTTAGAATCTGCAAAAAAAAACATATCTGTTTCTAAAATCTCATAAAAAATGGAGGTGTGTAGCATAATCAGACGAACCACTAAACATGAGCATATCGAAAATTTGGATATAATGTTGAATTAGCCATGGTTTATCATACTTCAAGGCATAGGCATGTTGAATCCAAAGCAACGTACGAAGTAGACACATAGGCATAAGAATTCCATGAAAGTATGGGTGGAGGCTTGGCCTTATCATTTGGAGGGAATCGATTTTTGAATTTAAACAAAAACCGAGTACGATGTAGTAAAGAAGAACAGAAGTGTGTTTTAGATAAGAAAAACAAGAGCGCATTTTAGCTAATAAAAAAGGGGTGCGTTTTAGTTAAGAAATATGGGAGTGCATTTTTAAATACTACAATGACTGCTTGTTTTGTCAATTACACCAATACTTTTATTATTTTATGTCCCACCCTGACTCCCCTATTCCCCCTCACTCATACTAATTCCCCCTCCTCTCTCTTCCTAACACCCCCCG
>LPNX010401423.1:26822-68310 GCA_001517045.1 Pseudotsuga menziesii
GATAAATGTAGATTATTTATATCGTTGTTAAAATCGAGGTCTATGACTATTGTTAGGAAAAAATTAAGGATAAAGATGATAAACAGTTCTGAACCAAATTCTTATGTTGTCAGAAGTTTTGTAGATGCATTTAGTAATATTGGAAAAAAATATTGTTCGAAGGATCACAATGCAGCTTGTCGTGTGTTGTCACAATCAATCGTGAACAAAAGCACTAGAGCCCTTCGCCTTCTTAAGCCTACATCCAAACTTGTAGGATTGGATATCAAAGCACTCCGTAGGTATTGTTCTAGAAGAGAACTACTTGACTCTGGTGAAATAGATGTCTAGTCCTTCGTTGGCAGATTACCATGCTTTGATACGAAGCCCATTGATGCAGTAAAGGGACTGGTGCAAGAGTTTTGGCATGACAATAGTAGACCTTCATCCAACCAAAAATATGTACTAAAATTGAGAATGAGTTCAAGGGTTGTGAGCCCCACATTAAAATTTTTCTTAACATGACACAAACAGAATTATATGAGAGGTTTAGGCATGAACATAATGAACTTAACTTGGGCCAAAGATCCTTTGAGAAATACAAACCATGGTATGTTAAAATAAACACATCTCGTAACACATGTTGTTTTCAATATCACATTGAGTACGCTTATTATTATGACACATATATACATATATTGCATGTTTTGCATAACACTCTTATGTAGAAATGCTCAACTACATTGCCACCGACATCATCTAGAGAGTTTATCCATAGCATCTTGTGTAGAAGGACAAAAGGTTGCACATTTTATCAAAGGCCTTGTGTAGATGGGACATGCCCAAGGTGTGGTGGAATGACATTCTTGGACAAATGCATACATGTCACTGATGAGAATGAACTTGGGAGACATGAACTGAACTTGCAGTCATTCAAATATGTCACGTATGATATCGGTGGAGGGACTGAAAGAAAAAAAAATACAATTGGTCACCTCTCAGGTTAGCAACGAGTTCCTGAATAGTTTTTTTTTCCTATTGATATCTATTGCTACTTCATATATGTAACAACCTATTGATCTGTACATATTTATTGTTGATCTACCAGGTACTGGTATGCAACTTCATGGAGGAATTCTTTGAAAAGATACAACAGTATGTAAAGCATGTACATGTGACTTGTTGGCAAGATGAGCAGTTTAGAGCGTGCAGGGATAGATTTCCTATTGGAACTATATTATCAGTTGTCAATTTTACAGAAACCTATACTCTTTAACCAAAAAACAAGATTCACAGCCAATATTAGCACTAAGATCAGGTCTGCATAATGGTCCATATCACCTACAGACATGGGGCAGATAGCACTGAAGAGAACAGGGTTATATTGAAGGAGTATCACTTTTACATAAGTTATGACAGGTGTCATGACTTGGCTTTTGTAGAACACAGCTTTCAATTGTTCTACAAACACTTGGAGGATAACAATATATAGATGGAACAACATTGGATTTGGTCTGATGATTGTGTGGAGCAATTCGAAAATTCCTGTGTCTTCCAATGGTTGTGTATTCTCCACAAGAGGCATAAGGTGCCACATTTTGGAACTATTTTGAGACCGGACGTGGAAAAGGGGAACATGATGCAGCAGGTGCATGCATCAAGACTGCATTACGTAGGCATTAGAGGAAATTTGGGGTCTAAAATAGGCCTTATAAGAAAACACACCAACAATAAAAATTTTGAGTTGGAATTCAAGAACCAATAAAATTTCAACAAAATGATTCAACCATAATGGTTGAATTGGCATATTTGTCATAAAAGAAAACTACTTTTTTTGTTCATATTTTCGACATATCTCCCTATGTTTTTACTCAAATTTTAGGTGGGAGAGCTTGTTGGATGTGGAATTTAATTCCACATCCAACGAGTACCCACACTACATACTTTTGATGTACCTCGCTACCCCAAAAATAAGAAATACCTGAAAAAACGTGATGATGATGCCATCATCACATTTTTTTCAGGAGTTTCTTGTTTTTGGGGTAGAGGGGTCTATCAAAAGTATGCAGTTTGGGTACTCATTGGATGTGGAGTTAAATTCCAAATTCAACGAGCTCTCCCACTCAAAATTTGAGTAAGAACACAGGGAGATATGTCGAAAATACGAACAAAAAAAGTAGTTTTTTTCATTCTTCCTCCAAAATTAATAACTATTATTTTATCATTTTCTTTAGGAGGCTCATTTTAGACCTCAAATTTCCTCTAATGCAAGAGATGAAATTCACAACTATTTCGCTCATCCGAGATGCAAAGACCATTGTTGCATGGTGTTCTTTAGTGATGGGGCAGGGAGCTAGTGTTAATGTAATTGTAACTTCGGAATGTATTCACTTGTATTTCTTATGTATTGTACCCCGATGTTTATTCCAGGATGTGTCTGTAATGTATTTGAGTAATGTTATGCCCGGATGTTCCTATAAGGAGGTTCTATGATCTAAACAAGTCATGTTAAGTCATTGTGGGTAACCCTCCTATTGATCAAGGGTTAAAGTCCCCGCAATTCCGTGGCACTAGGGTTATTATAATCTCCTAGAGAAGTCAACCCTAGTAGGTCATTTTCAAGTCGAGAATTAGTATAAATAGAGAGTGAGCCTCTCTATTTATCACACACTCACTCACACTCAGTTGTAGTGCATAGCCGAGGAAAAAGAAGACACTGGGGCTAGGAAGAAAGAGGCTACTGTTGTCGGGAGATCATCTTATTGTTTTGGGGTCTTACTTTTGGTGTTGATTCTATCTCTGAGGAAGTTGTGAGGTTTTCTCCATTTATGGTTTCCCCAAGGAAAAACACTATGTTCATTGTCTCTTGTGTTTGATTGTTGTGCTTGTTATTCTCTCAGTTAAAGATCCTAATATAATGCTAGCTTAATGTTAAAAATCTAACATGGTATCAAAGCTAACATGAGAAGAAGACACTGTGCAGCTGCAGGAACTAGGGATTCCTACTTTTGGGATATCTCTCCACATATTTTCAAAAAAATAAGGTTGGACTAACTCTCCTCCCTAGGGTGCATCTTTTTGTCGAAGCAAAATCCAATTCTGAGCTTTTTCAGTTTTGGACCCGACACTGCTGCCAGAAATTAAGGCTTTCCATAGAAGTGGAATTTTTTATTGAGCCAAGGCCTGGATTGATCTCCTCCTCGAAATAAAAGTTTAGAGATCAAGATAAAAGAATTTGGTTGGATAGAACTCTGGAAAATTCAAACCCTAATCTACTCCTAAACTAGCACTACAGAAATTCAGCTCCAAATCTAGATCCGACATCTTGACCTGGTAAGATCTAAATCTTTTATATTTCCATTAGAGGTTCTCAGTTAAGATGTCTCATCATACCAAGATTGATGAAAATATTGAGGGAGCTAATAACTTCCGAGCCTAGAAGTATAGGATCTCCCTAGTCCTAGAAGAAAATGAGTTGGACTCCTATCTCAATGAGGAGGTTCCAATTCCAGAGGGAGATGAGGCTAAGGCCTTACACAAGAATAAGTTGGTTATGGCTAAGAGGATTATTGCTGATTCAATCAAGGATCACCTCATACCACAGGTGTTCTCCCTAAAGACACCTAAATCTATGTTTGATTCCCTAACCAAACTATTTGAAGAGAAGAACATAAACCGGAAGATGACTCTGAGAAACCAACTAAAGAATGTAAAGATCCAGAATGAAGAAACCATCCAGTCTTACTTTACAAGGGTCTCTCAGATCAAGGAACAGCTGGAAGCAGTAGATGAAGAAGTGGAGAATGCAGAGATTGTAATGACCACCTTGAATGGTCTCCCTAGATCACGGGACTCCTTTATTCAAGGAATCTATGCCAGAAAGAAGTTAGTCAAGTTCAACAGACTATGGGAAGAATTCTCTCAAGAAGAAGCTCGAATAGCAGCTCGAGAAGAAAAGATGGGAAGTGAAGATCAAGCTCTCACGGTACATTCCAAGAAAACCAGAAGAAGTTATCATCACCCTAGAGGTAAGCACTCTCACAAAGATAACACTAGAAAAGATTGTCTAGAATCAGATGTTATACATGTGACGAGAAAGGACACTATGCTAGAGAATGTCCTAGAAACAAAAATGTCTCTCACAAGAAGAATGGAAACAAGAGAAGGCATCATGCTCATGCTGCAGAGGATGATGAACCTTCCAGAAAGAGAATCAGACATGAAAGTGATGATTCCTCAAGTGATGAAGAAAATGTTTTGATTTCCACTCTCACGGGAAACATTACACATGGAAGCAATGATTGGCTTATAGACAGTGGGGCTTCTAAACATATGAAAGGATTCAAGGAATCCTTTGTGAAATTATCAAAACATGAATCACCACACAAGGTGAAACTTGGAGATGACTACTAGTATCCAATAAAAGGTAGTGGGGAATCCTCCTATAAGCTAGACTCTGGAAAGTCTATGACAATGAAGGAAGTATTGTTTGTACCAAGACTAAAGAAGAACCTCCTCTCCATAATTGCATTAGATGCAAAAGGCGTAAGGTTTGCATTTATAGATGGCCAAGTTATCATGTGGCCAAAGGGAAAGACTATTAATGATGTAGTAGTAATTGGGGAACAAGAGGGAGGTCTATACAAACTAAAGGGCCATCTAGAACAAGCCTTGGTCCATGACATGGTAGAGCCAAATGAACTTTGGGATAGAAAGCTTGCACATGTGCATTACAGAGCACTGCCACTTGCAAGCAAAGCTACTGAAGGTCTTCCAGAAATTCAAGAAAAACATGATGGGGTCTGCAAAGGATGTGCGAAAGGAAAGAACACAAAGAAGACATTTCCAAGTAGTGAGAGGAAGGCAAAAGGAATCTTAGAAATGATCCACTCCGATGTATGTAGTCCAATGTCATCAAGCACATTAAGTGGGTATGCATACTATGTTTCTTTTATTGATGAATTTTCTAGGAAGACATGGATTTACTTTATGAAGAACAAAGATGAAGTTTTCAGCAAGTTCAAGGAATTCAAAGCCTTGATTGAGAACCACACTGAAAAGAGGATCAAGAAATTTCAATCAGATAATGGCGGAGAATTCACATCAAATGAATTCAAAGAGTTATGCAAAGACTCAGGGATTAAGAGGGAGTTATCCACTCCATATAATCCACAACATAATGGGGTTGCAGAAAGGAAGAATAGAACTATCATGGAAGCTGCAAGAGCAATGCTTCATGATCAATATCTTCCCATGCATCTATGGGCAGAAGCTGCCAAAACAATGGTGTATGTATAGAACCGTACTCCACATGGAGTACTCGAGAACAAGACACCTGAAGAAGTTTTTTTCAGCAAGAAACCATAAGTTAGCCATCTTAGAATATTCGGTTGTCTAGTGTACATACACATTCCAAAAGAAAAGAGGACAACATTAGAACCTTCAGGAAAGAAGGGTATATTTGTGAGATACTCTGAAAGCTCGAAGGCTTACAGAATATACTTCCAAGGATTCAAGAAGATTGACATCAGTAGGGATGTAACATTTGACGAAGATTCAGCCTACAACAAATCCAAAAAGAAACTTGTTGAAGTTCCTGAAGAATCAGAAGCAACCAGAATTCATGACACAACCATGAATGAAGAAACTCAAGAAGAAGATCGAGAATTTAAAGAACCTCAAGAACCTATAGATCCACCTCAGGAGAAGAATACTCATAAGAGGAAACCTGCTTGGGTACAAGGAGATATCCAAGGTGTGGAAAGATATGGGGATCGAGAAGAGAATCATAGAGAAAGAAAGAGGACTAGGTCCTGCTCTGAATATGTAGCATTAATATGTGATTTCATGGATAAAGAACCTTCCAATTATGAAGAAGTAGAGGAAAGGAAAGAATGGAAGGATGCTATGATCGAAGAGTATCAATCGATCATGAAGAATGATGTTTGGGATGTTGTCCCAAGACTAGAAGGGAAGTCGGTTGTAACTTTCAAATGGATCTACAAGATTGAGCATGCTGCAGATGGTAGCATAGAAAAATATAAGGCAATATTTGTTGCTCGTGGCTTCTGCTATAAAGAAGGAATAGATTATGAAGAAAATTTTGCACCTGTAGCCAGATACACTTCCATCAGATCAGTAATTTATCTAGCTACAGTGATGAAATGAAAGATACACCAAATCAATGTCAAGACTGCTTTCTTGAATGGTGTAGTGGAAGAGGAAGTGTATGTGGAGTAGCCACTCAGTTTTGAGACACATGACAGGCATTCTCATGTGTGTATATTGAAGAAAGCCCTGTACAGTTTGAAACAGGCACCCAGGACATGGTACAGTAGAATTGAAAGCTTTCTATCCAGTTTGGGATTTACCAAGAGTAAAGCAGATTCCAACCTTTACTACAAGGTTGAATATGGCAACCCAGTGATGCTTCTACTGTATGTAGATGATCTGTTCGTAACAGGTATGGATGGGTTGGTTGCTGATACAAAGAGGAAGCTTGTTGTCGAGTTTGAAATGAAGGACTTGGGTATGATGCATTATTTTCTAGGCATGGAGGTGTGGCAAAATGTAGATGGAATTTCCCTAGGACAACGGAAATATACGGTAGAAATCTTGAAGAGATTCAGGATGATGGACTGCAAGGACATGACCACACCTATGGCATCAAACCTAAAGCTATTGAGTGATGCTTCATTAGAAGTGATTGATGCTACGATGTATCGTTGAGATGATTGGGTCCTTGATGTACCTAATGAACATGAGACTAGATATTTGCTTTGCTATGAACACCTTGAGCTAGTTCTTGATAGATCCGAGACATGTTCACTTGATTGCTGCAAAGCATATTCTGAGGTACCTGAGGGGTACAGTTGATTATGGGCTCAAGTATGAGGTAAGTCAGAAGATTAACCTAGAGGGTTATGTTGATTCGTATTGGGCAGGCAGTGCCATCGATAGGAAGAGAACTTTAGGGTGTTGCTTTAGTATGGGATCAAGTATGATCTCTTGGTTTACCAGGAAGCAATCCTTTGTGGAAATGAGTGCAACTGAAGCAGAGTATGTCACAGCTTGTTTAGATAGTTGTGAGGCAATATGGATGAGGAATCTACTATCTGATTTATTTGATCTCCGGTTGGATGCTACTTGTATATATTGTGACAACCAGAGTTGTGTGAGGTTGTCAGAGAACCCAATGTTCCATGACAAGTCAAAGAATATCGAGATCAAGTATCACTATATCAGGGATATGGTGCAGAGAGGAGCAGTGAAGCTCTAGTATGTTGTGACAGACGAATAGATATCTGATGCATTGATGAATCCATTAGCCTGAGTGAAGTTTGAGTACTTCAGGGAGAAGCTTAGTGTTCTCCAGATTGAAGTTCCTTCCAAGGGGAAGTGATGAGTCCGTGAGTCATTCTGACATGGTGAGAGGATTGGTTCCTTCCATGGTAAGGTGTAACCGATGAGCCATTCTGTCATGGTGAGAGGAATGGTTCCTTCCATGTCAGATATGAGTGCTAATCCATTCTGATATGACTATAGGCTTGATTCCAACATGATCAGATATAAGGGCTATTGCTATTCTCTTAATGGAGGTGCCTGGTTAGTTACCAAGAATACTCAGTCTAGGACTGAGGGCCATTCTAATATGACTGTGAGATGTATTCTTACATGATCAGATGTGAGTGCATGGCCATTTTGATGTGATTGAGGGATGTGTTCCCACTTGATCAGATGTAAGGGTTGTTGCCATTATTTGAATGGAGGTACCTGGTCAATTACCAGGAAAGCTCAGTCTGCGACTGAGGGCCATTTTGATATGACTATGGGATGTGTTCTCACATGATCAAATATGAGTGCATGGCCATTCTAACATGATTGAGGGATGTATTCCCACTTGATCATATATAAGGGTTGTTGCCATTCTCTGGGAGAATGGAGGCACCTGGTCATTTAGCAGGAACCCTTAGTCTGGGACTGAGTGCCCTTCTGACATGGTGAGAGGATTAATTTCCTTCCATGGTTAGATGTAAGTGCTGTGCCTTTTCACATATGGTAGTAGGTGTGTCCTACCATGCTGGTGATTGTAAGTGCTATGCCTTTCCACAGATGGTAGTAGGTGTGTCCTACCATGATGGTGGATGTAAGTGTTGAGCCTTTCCATAGATGATACTAGGTGTGTCCTATCATGCTGGTGGATGTGAGTGTTGTTCCTTTTCACAGATGATAGTAGGTGTGTCCTATCATGCTGGTGAGTGTAAGTGCTGGGCCTTTCTGACAGGGTTGTGGGATGTGTTCCTGCATGGTCAGATGTGAGTGTTGGGCATGCCTTTCTGAAATGGTGTTGGATGTGTTCCTCTCATGGTTTGATGTAAGTGCTGTGTGGGCCATTCTAACTTAGGGTTAGATATAAGCGTTGAAGAAGACCTACATGGTGGCTAGGCCTACAACTAGCATGAAAAAGGGCTGGCTCTATAGAACTTCCTGTGACAAGAAGAATCATGAGATAGCACCCATGATGATCTAGTGATGATGATCCAGCAGTGATGATCTAGATCGAGTGATGATCCAGATCCAGTGATGATCCAGATCCAGTGATGATGCTCTAGTGATGATCTAGATCGAGTGATGATCCAGATCCAGTGGTGATCCAGACTTGAAGATGAAGATGACTTGAAGATGACAAGGACTTGAGGATGATCCAGATGATACAGAGAAGAAGACTTGTGCTGATAAATTGTGTTGAGAGAATACCTTTCTAGTTAAGAGGGAGTGTTAATGTAATTGTAACTTCGGAATGTATTCACTTGTGTTTCTTATGTATTGTACCCCGACATTTATTCCAGGATATGTCTATAATGTATTTGAGTCATGTCATGCCTTGATGTTCCTATCGAGAGGTTCTATAATGTAATAAAGTCATGTCAAGTCATTGTGGGTAACCCTCTTATTGATCAAGGGTTAAAGTCCCCGCAACTCTGAGGCACTAGGGTTATTAGACTCTCCTAGAGAAGTCGGCCCTAGTAGGTTATTGTCAAGTCGGAAATTAGTATAAATAGAGAGTGAGCCTCTCTATTTATCACACACTCACTCACACTCAGTTGTAGCACATAGCTGAGGAAGAAGAAGACATTGGGGCTAGGAAGAAAGAAGCTACTACTGTCAGGAGATCATCTTACTGTTTTGGGGTCTTACTTTTGGTGCTTATTCTATCTCTGAGGAATTCGCAAGGTTTCCTCCATTTATGGTTTCCCCAAGGAAAAATATCATGTTCATTGTCCCTTGTGTTTGGTTACTGTGCTTGTTATTCTCTCAGTTAAATATCCTAATATAATGCTAGCTTAATGTTAAAAATCTAAAATCTAGAAGGAAAGAAGACCAATCATCTCAAAAAAACATGTACATAGATATTTTTGGGAGGTGGTCGATGTAGATCGATCACACCTATATGAGTGCAAGACGGTCCAAGGAACTCGTGCATTCCATTTAGTTATGATGTCAGGCAATGCTATAGTTGAAATGTGGATAAGAAAACTCTCTTGTTTTTGTTGTCCATATAGTAGTGGTGAATGGGAAAACTGTGAATCCACAAATTGGGTTGACAGCTGGGATCGTGTATCACTCCCCATTGGTTGAAAAATAACTTCAGAATTATCCCAGTTAGAGGAGGGCCATTCGAGTATTTCACATGACTATGACCACATTTCAGATCTCATACAACCAAATTCGACTATTTTGTTGATCACTTTGAAGTGTTTGACGACTAGTTGTGTTTAGTTAGCTGACTCCTAGGTCTACACTTTATTTTATGTAGGGCACATATCTGTAGTGGTTTCCCCAAGAGACAGTGAATGGCACACTGACTACTGGCTGGAACATTGCTTGGATGGGAAGCAAACCCTCACTGTCTCATTAAGCAACTCCGAGGGCAATGATTTTCCAATTGGGTCGATTGTTATCAAAGGGGAATATTTGACACAGGTTGCCCACACATGAAAGAAAAAAGGTTATGTATTTGAAGATTATAGACCATGTAAAATTGTATACCATTATACAAACTTTGTTATTGGCACAAACCTCAAACAACAAACAATGCCAAACAAGAACTCATCAAAGTCACGATACGTGTTGCCTTACTCCGAGCATGATAGGCTAAAGGATACCATTGCTATTAGAGGTGACCCCGATGGTCCAGTCGAATGACCACGGGTAGTTATTCAGGCATGTGGTAGTCAAATATTTTGGTTTCATGGTCTCATTTTTTATTTGCAATTTCATACATTGAGCACTTGATATATTGAGAAATTCAATAGACTTCTACAATGGATTCGTTGTATTATATTGATACTTACATGACTCATGCCTTATATCCCAAGACCATTATCTACCACTCTATCTGGGATATGTCTATTGCATTTTCCTTGAATCTTGAAGTTGATCCTATAAGGACATCTCCTTGAATCTGATAATTATCTCCTTCACTCTGATAATTTTTTTCTTCTGGGTAGGGATTCAACAATTGTCCCTGAAATCCTATAGGAGGTGGGAATCAACATGCGATAGAATGATGTTCATTGCTCAGATCAATGAAATGTTGTCTCCGTTGGATTCAGGACATCGGGATAGTGCTAGGGAGGCCCTCTAATATAGTTCCATGGATAAGAGGCCATTTTTTTGGTCAATTTTGGAAACTAGGGTTTTGCTCAGTAAGTGAATGTGAAATTTTTGCACATGGGAGTCAAATTCGCATATTTCTCAACCATGAAATTGTGGCTAGAGTTCCCACATAACACATGCCTAAACACCATTGCACGACCCAGTGAAAGCCCTTTTTGATGCACAGTTTCCATTCTATGCCCCAGGTAGGGAATCAACAAGTGTCCCTAAAAGCCTGTAAGAGGTGAGATTCAATGCGCCATAGAATCATGACCATTGCTCAGATCGATGAACCGTAGAATCCGTTGGATTCACGACATCAGAATAGTACTAGGGTGGCCCTCTAATATAGGTCCATGTACAAGGGATCATTTATTTGGTCAATTTGGGAAACTAGGGTTTTTCTCAGTAAGTGAATGTCCAAATTCTACACATGGGGGTCAAATTCACATATTGCTCGCTCATGAAGGTGTGTCTATAGTTACCACATAACACATGCCTAAACATGCTTACACAACCCATCGAAAGCCCTTTTTGATGCACGATTCCATTTTATGCCCCGGGTATGGATTCAACAGGTGTCCCTAAAAGCCTATAGGAGGTGGGATTCAACATGCCATAGAATCATGACCGTTTCTTGGATCGGTGAACCATCAGCTTCATTGGATTTGGGACATTAGGATAGTGCTAGGGAGGCCCTCTAATCTGGTTCCATGGATAGGATACCATTTTTTTGGTCAATTTTGGAAACTAGAGTTTTGCTCAGTAAGTGAATGTGAAATTTTTGCACATGGGGGTCGAATTCGCATATTGATTGACAATGAAGGTGTGGCTAGCGTTCCCACATAACACATGCCCAAACATGCATGTATGACCCACCATAAGCCCTTTTTGATGCATAGTTCCATTTTATTCCCGGGGTAGGGATTCAATAGGTGTCCCTGAAAGCCTGTAGGAGGTGGGATTCAACGTGCCATAGAATCATGATCGCTGCTCGAATCGATAAACTGTCAGCTCATTTTGATTTAGGACATCTGGATAGTTCTAGGGTGGCCCTCTAATCTGGGGCCAAGGATAAGAGACCATTTTTTTGGTCAATTTTGGAAACTAGGGTTTTGCTCAATAAGTGAATGTGAAATTTTTGCACATGGGGGTCAAATTCGCAGATTGCTCGACCGTGAAAGTGTGGTTAGTGTTCCCACATAACACATGAATAAACACACTTGCACGACCCATTGGAAGCCCTTTTTGATGCAAAGTTTCCATTCTATGCCTCGGGTAGGGATTCAACAAGTGTCCCTGAAAGCCTGTAGGAGGCGGGATTCAACGTGCCATAGAATCATGACCGTTGCTTGGATCGACAAACCGTTAGCTCTGTTGGATTCAGAACATAGAGATAGTGCTAGGGTGGCCCTCTAGTCTAGGTCCATGGACAAGGGATCATTGTTTCGGTCAATTTTGAAAACTAGGGTTTTGCTCAGTAAGTGAATGTCCAATTTATGCACATAGGGTTTGAATTTGCAAATTCCTTGAACATGAACATGTGGCTAGAATTCCCACATGGAACCTACCTAAACACGCTTGCACGACCCACCGAAATCCATTTTTGATCCACAGTTTCCATTCTATTCCCCGGTTAGGGATTCAATAGGTGTCCCTGAAGGCCTGTAGGAGTTGGGATTCAATGTTCCATAGATTGATGACCATTGTTCAGATTGATGAACCATCGGCTCTGTTGGATTCAGGACATCAGAATAGTGCTAGAGTGGCCCTCTAATCTAGGTCCATGGACAAGGGATCATTTTTTTGTCAATTTTAGAAACTAGGGTTTTTCTCAGTAAATGAATGTGAAATTTTTGCACATAGAGGTCAGCTTGAAGGCGATTGTATATCTTCCCCTCTTGAACAAATACTTATTGCAAACTATTATTCCAGGTGCAGCTGTCGAGAATTATGTTACCTGTTGTGAGGTGTTGATCAAGAATTATTTCCCATCATTGTCAAGCAAGAAATATTCTTTGTTTTTGTTTTAATCAAGGCGAAAGGAGTTGTCAATCTCTATGTGGAGGTGAATTGATCTTAGGATCTCATATCATTCGTGGGACTGTAAACTCGAAAGAAGGTTGTTTCCCATATTAAGTTAGCTAGGTCATCCAAGAGATGTGAGCATTTGTACGATGAAATGCAGGAGGAGACAATGCCATTACGTCAGTAACCATGTAATGGAACATGTTTATGTTTAGAAACAAGTGGACAACCTATTACACCATTATTACAAAATATATATATCTTCATGCTACGAATGCTTCGAAAAATACTCCATAAACATGAATTTATAAAACAAGATTCAGAATAGTACTTCTCTAATCAATTTAAACTATAATAAAATCACACATAACTTTCATCTCTTTCAAAGTTGTTACTCAAGGCCATTCATCAAATGCCATGTACATTAACAAAATGATAAAATAATGTGCAGGACATACATAATGTGTAGGATATAGTCATAACCATTATTCTGAATCAACCTTATAATACTCAGATACTTTTAGGTTTGATGTGTATCCCATGTATTCGTTAGATGAAAGACATCATGCCAAACACTAATTTTATTTATGTACACCACACAGGTGCATCACTTAGGTGTGTCAACTCCATGCATCCTTTAAAAGTTTCTTAGGTTGTTATGTGGGTAAGGTGCTTTTGTATTCCACCATGTTGGATCAGTTGCTTAGCCGTGCTATGTGCTTATGTGTATTAGGTATGTTCCATCTTTATGAATACAATTTGACATTGTTAATATAACATTGTATTTGCAATTGGATCGTGGTAAAAAACAATTAAAATGTACATTTTTGTCATTACGTAATATTGTAATTGTGCATTGTTCTCAAATTTATAACTGATATCTCCATGCAATCGTAAAATCTATAAAAAAAATGGAAACATTACACATAGAAACATTCTTGTCCACATGTGTATAATCACACTTAAAAGACTGAGCCATGAAGGCCTCAAGAGCCTTGATATGAAATATTTTTTATATCATGAAAGTTATAATACAAAAATAGAAGGCCCATCTACGGCCTGTCAATGTACATGTATCAAAAACATATTTGATGTACATGTGCAAACAAAAGTACATTTGTCCTGGACCGCGCCCCTATACTCTAACTCTAGATTGTACATAAAAAATACACATTTGTCCTGGACTAACACATAACAAATATAACTTTCTCTTGTTTTTCCTAGACCATGATGCTTTTCGGTTCTATCTACGACCACTGTGCATCTCTGGAGACTCCAAATCAATGACAATATTTCTTGATCAAGTAACTGAACTAGAACTGTCCAGTAATAACAAAGTTTTAACTTTTAAAATATGACTCAATTGTAAGTGAAACAAAGACTCACTATATCTGTCAGCGGTATGGGTGCCTCTGGTGTCCTTCTCCTTGAAGAGAGTCTCACTACGATGCTTCTCTACGAATAAAAAAAATATGTCAATTATCTCAAGAATTATCAACATGTACATGAATGAGAATGTACTAATCAATTATGTAAAAAGTGAACATCTCACCGAAAAAACCATTTCTAGGGGTTTACGCTGAGACTCTTCAGTAGTAAGAGGAGTCGTAGTTTGAACATCAACCTCAGTTGCGTGCACTAATGGACCAAGTTGTGGCTACATTCATGAAATGATAAAATATTTAGACATCATGCATGTCCATAAACAATATAAATGAAATGTACAATTACAAATATTCAAGTAGATGTACCTCAGTGTGACTTATCCCTATTGTAGATGCAACATTGACCGTAGCATCAACAATCCCACTAAGGTCTGGCATGGATGACTCTACATCTTGATGCTGTAAACATGTGAAAATAACATTTAGAAAAACCACTTGTGAAGTGAATTCATAGCTAACCAACAACTGCCATTGGAAGTGTGTACATTACCGTGGGATGAGTAAGTTGATCCTCATGCACACTTGCTCTGGTCAAGGAAGAGGGTCATCTGGTGTAAACAACCCCCTTATCTATGTTTGGACTATGGGGAGATCCAAACCAAAGAGGCCGTGCAGGGATCTACGATGATATCTGCAGTCATAAAGTGTTACCATATTTATACATGGAGTTGAATGGATGCAATAATATGTACTGAAAAACTAACATGTTGTAATATACTTACCCTTGCCTGGGACATATCTCCCCCATGGGAGTGACCGCTTCTATCAATTTCTTTCCCCTCTTCAGATGCTAATAGCATCTACAAGTTTAAAAATTATAAATATTAGTGATCTATAAAGGAGTGTACAGTAAGAAATTTAAATAATTCAAACAAGATTCAATCATAACCCATGTACTAACATTCTTCAAGTAATCGTAAATTCCACCTTGGACTATGTTGTTGATATCAACGTCTCCAGCATCATGTTTTAAGTGGGCTTCCTGCAACTTCAAAAATTGTAAATATTAGACAATTTAATAAATTAATAAAGACTAACACATGCATTAACACAATGATATGTATTAACAAAATGAGAAATGTTTAAATATTACCTCAATGGTGGTTGTTTGGGCCTCGGATACAACCACACCAGGTGCAGTACCACCCCCGTGAGAAGCATCAATATCCTGCAAGAGTAAATATTGCATATATTACGAATCTTTTAATATGTTACATATAGTATGGAAAAATTAAAAATTGAACAATAACAGAGTTTTAAAACAATGTCTTTACCTAACCACCAGTCATTGTAGTGGTACCATGTCTTGGTCCAGGACCATAACAAGGTCCCCCACATGATGTGCAGATACGTGGCTTGCTCTGAGGCACATGGGATTTCTGTATATCCCCACCAATAGATGTCCCTCCACCACCAGAAGTTGGTGGTTGTACACCAGTAGAGGAAGAGGGCGCTCTCTGTTCAATAGTGGTCGTGTGTCGAGAGACCATCTCAGCTAGAGTAAAAAATGCCTCCTGTGTCTGGGAAGCCATGTCATGTGCAAGAGGGATGTTTTCCTTTGGTAGCTGGGCACATGGTGCAGGTATTTGTGGATTGACATCTCTATGCCTAGCATTGGGTCGATGTTGGGGCATCCCCCTACCAACTCCATGGAAGCCCAACATGTCAAAATAGTTGACATGTTTCCACATCACAAACTCTGCATACAATTTCCGGAGGAAGTACAACGGTACTTCCTTATTGTTATGAGGGTGAATGTCAAAAACCATGTACCACCTATCCATCCAATTGTATCTGATGGGTGGAAAGGTACACCACTCAATAGAAATATGTGGCCTATTGATCTCCAGAATGTCATCAATCCCAGGCAGTCTAAACAATGAATAGATGTGTTGTTTTGTTATTTTGAGCTTTTTTACCTCATTGTAACTTAACCCATTAGCATATTGTTGTATTTTCCTCTCCCTGTAAGATACAATGCTATACAAAGCATCATTCGATCTTTTGATCTTATCAACAATAGACAACAAAGAATCTGACAAGGACTAGCGAAGCTCATCTCCACCCCTCCGAGCAAAACCAATCTCTCTCAAATGGGAAATAACCCTCAATATCTTCGCATTGATATCCACAGTAGCCACTGCAATCATAAATACAAATAAAATATCATTAGAAATATCAACACATGATATAATGACATATCTAAGCATTGAAAATTGTATAACTAATGTATGACAAATAACAACATAAAATAAATCTATCATGTAAATTTAAAAATTGATCTTGAATTTTACAGTAAAGAATAAACCTTTAACATTTTTTCATTTCATATTTATGTCCTAAATTCAAGTATTAATTCCAATTTTTAAGCATGCATGTGTACATAAAGTGTCTTGAGTACATATGTTGATTGCGAAGCCCCTCTAGCTTATTTTAAGGCTTGGATTATGAAGTTTCATCGAAATTGTGAGGTGCTGACTATTGCCTTTGCAGGTGTTAGAAAACAGGACCGCAGAGCAATAACAGATATACAGTTAAATCAATAAACAAGATGTAAAACACATTAAAACATTACAAAGAGACACAAATATAACGTGGTTCACCCAAATGATGGGCTATGTCCACAAAGAAATTTTCCAGTCCTTTTATTACAGTCCAGAAAGATGAAGGGATACACCCTGCAGCAAAACCACTGCACTTCCTCTTCACGCTCTCACAGTCTCTCTTCCAGTACAATACAATACTATATCCAGTCAATTTACAATGCTCTCTTTTATAGGGGAAATACCATGGGAAAAATTCTAGAGTTAACCCAATACCATGGGTCTACAATATTGTTGGCCAACACACATCCCAAAAAAAAATTTGGGGGCTCCACCCCGAAACCCCAAGGCAGGGGGAACGAGTGTACAATACTCCTGGGTTACAATCACAACTGAATAATATCTCTAGATCTAGAAGATTAGGCTCCACAACCAACAATCTCCCACTTGGATACTAATCACAACAACTCTACCACTACTGCACTTGCTGGACCTTGGACTTGGAGAATTTCTTCTTTTCACCTTCATGCTTTAAGGCCAACAGAAACCGAGCAGGAACTTAGTTTATCTCTGGTTACTCCCTTTGTCAACATGTCTGCAGGATTCTGGCTAGTGTGAATCTTTTCCAGTTTTAACAGTTCTTCATCTAGAACAAATCTTATGAAGTGGTACTTGAGTTCTATATATTTAGTCCTCGAATGAAAAACTGAGTTATTTGCAATATGAATGGCACTCTGGCTATCACTATACAACCTACTATTCTCCTCTTTCTTACCCAATTCTTCCATGAACCTCTGCAACCAAACCATCTCCTTACTAGCCTCTGTAGCAGCAACATACTCTGCTTCCGTTGTTGAAAGTGCAACAATCTGTTGCAGTTTTGAAATCCAACTTACTGCTGTTCCACCTAGAGTGAACACATACCCTATGGTGCTCCTCCTGCTGTCTTTATCACCATCCATATCTGCATCAACATATCCTTGTAGAACAGTGTCTGAACCTCCAAAACATAATGCATGAGAAGTGGTACCTCTCAAATACCTGAGAATCCACTGTACTGCTTTCCAATGATATTTACCTGGATTATTCATATACATGCTCACAAATCCCACTGCATGTGCAATATATGGTCTTGTGCACACCATGGCATACATCAAGCTCCCAACTGCTGATCACTAGGGAATCCTGGACATGTAATCTATCTCTTCTTATGTCTCTGGACACATATGCTTGCTTAGTTTGAAATGGCTTGCCAAAGGCGTGCTGACTGGTTTTGCATTCTGCATTCTAAACCTCTGCAACACATTTTCTATGTACTTACCTTGAGACAATGTCAATTTCTGATTTTTCCTATCTCTTGTTATTCTCATACCAAGGATTTGCTTTGCAGCACCCAAATCCTTCATCGCAAATGATTTAGCTAGTTTTCTTTTGAACACATTTATATCCTGCATGTTAGACCCTGCAACAAGCATGTCATCCACATACAATAGCAAGATAATATATCTTCTGTTATCTAGCCTCTTGAAATAAACACAGTGGTCAGAATGAAATCTATCATAACCTTGTTCTGTCATAAACTTATCAAGTTTTAAATACCACTGCCTTGGAGCTTGCTTCAGGCCATACAAGCTCTTCTTCAGCCTGCAAACCAAATTCTCCTTCCCTTTGACCTCATACCCTTGTGGCTGCTGCATATAAATCTCTTCCTCCAAATCCCCATGGAGAAAGACCATTTTTACATTTAATTGTTCAAGATGCAAATCTTCTACCACCACTAGACTTAAAATAGTTCTAATTGAAGTCATTTTAACAACAGGAGAAAATATTTCATCAAAGTCTATACCTTTCTTTTGTGCAAACCCCTTTACAACAAGTCTAGCCTTGTACCGCTTCTTTCCTCCATATTCTTCCTTCAACCTGTAAACCCATTTATTCTGCAATACCCTTTTTTCTGTAGGCAACTTAACCAGATCCCAAGTCTGATTTCTTACCAATGAGTCCATCTCCTCATCCATGCATTGCTCCCACTTCTTTCTAGTTTCTACCTGCATTACTTCTTCAAAACGTTATGGCTCACCATAATTAGTCATCAATAAATAATACAGTGAAGGAGAGAATCATTTAGGGGGTTTACTTAACCTGGTAGACTTTCTTACAGTTGCAGGAGTTTCGGGTACCTGCTGCTGTTCTTGATTTTCTGGTGCTTTTGGAACTTCATTTTCTTTGATTTCATCAAGCACTGTGTACTCTGTGTTTTCCTTTTCTTCTTTCTTTCCCTGCAACTGGTATTTGTACATGACCTTTTCATTGAATACTACATCTATACTTCTAATGATTTTGCGATTTTTAAGATCCCATAAGCGATAACCAAAATCATCAACCACGTACCCAATAAAGGTACATTTCTTGGATTTAGCCTCAAGCTTTGTTCTATCATCTTTATCAATATGGACAAATGCTTCACAACCAAAAGTTCTCAGAAATTAGTATTTTACCTGTTTACCTGTCCATGCCTCCTCTGGAATGCCACCATCCAAAGCGCTTGAAGGCCCTCTATTTATTAAATAACAACAGTGTTTACAGCATTAGCCCAAAACTGTAAGGGAAACCCTGCATGCAATCTCATACACCTTGCATGCTCCATGATCATTTTGTTCATCCTTTCTGACACACCATTTTCTTGGGGTGTTCTAGGGACTATCTTCTGTCTGTGAATCCCATTGTGTGAATAGTAACTGTCAAACTCCTTATTGCTGTACTCGCCTCCATTATTAGATCTGAGACATTTCAACCTTTTTCTTGTCTCATTCTCAGCCAAAGCTTTCCACTTCTTAAAATTATCAAACACATCAAATTTCTGTCTAATGCAATAAACCCAAGTTTTTCTAGTTGCATCATCAATAAAAGTAACATAATAATGAGAGCCACCAAGAGATTGTACCTGAGCTGGTCCCCATACATCTGTATGGACAAGCTCTAACTTTTCACTCTTCTTTTGTTTCCCAACCCTGAGAAATCTAACTCTCTTCTGTTTTCCATAGACATAGTTCTCACAAAATTCCAAACTTACCTGCTTCAGATCTGGAAGCAATTTCCTTGAGTGGAGAATCTGCATCCCCTTCTCACTCATGTGGCCAAGCCTTATGATGCCACAATGCTACACCTATTTCTGTGGAAGCTACAAAAATAGAATAATCAGTATTATGAGGACATAAATATAACGTACCTATCCTATCTCCTTTTGCAATTACCATTGATCTTTTAGTGACCTTCCACCACGTTTTTCCAAATGTAGACAAACAACCGCCATCTCCCAACTTGCCTGTTGAGGTCAGATTTCTTTTCATAGTAGGAATGTGCCTTACATCCTTTAGTAACTAGTCATTTTCATTATTTAGCTTAATCCGTACCTTACCCTTTCCAACAATTTTACATGGATCATCATCCCCCAATAACACATGCCCAAAATCACCTTGAACATAATCATAAAAAAATTTCCTATCGGGTGTAGCATGACATGAAGCCCCTGAATCTACTACCCAGTAATCACTAGTATTATCTAATGCAAGAATCAAAGCATCTTGTAACACATCACCTACTACATTAGCTTCCTGGGTAGTCTCTTGCCGCCTCTCACCTTTCTTCTTTGGTGCTCTGCAATATTTATTTAGATGTCCTTTCTTACCACAGTTCCAACATTCTATTTTTCCGAATCTGGACTTGGATCTTCCCTTTTTAGACTTGCCGTGATTTCCTGGGTTCCTTCCTCTCTCGTTTTGTCTCCCTCTGCTCTCCATGGTCAATGAATTACTTGATGTCTCACCTGTGCTTTTCCTTCGCATTTCCTCGCTAAGAATAACACTAACAACATCATCAAACTTAAGAGTGTTTGAACTAGGGACAGATTTACTTACAGCCATGACCAAGCTATTCTAGCTTTCTGGCAATGAGCATAAGATTAGAAGAGCCCTAACCTCATCATCAAAGTTCACTTTTACAGAACTTAACTGACTGGTAAGTGTATTAAACTCATTTAAATGGTCAGCAACAGATCATCCTTCCGACATCTTCATATTAAATAAATGCTTCATTAAAAATACCTTGTTAGAAGCCGAGGGTTTTTCGTAGAGCTTACTCAATGCGCTCATCACACCCTCTGTTGTTTTTTCTTTTGAAATATTGAAGGCCACCGACGAATCCAGGCACAACCGTATTGTTCTTAGTGCATTTCTTTCAAGAGCCTCCCATTCTTCATCCTTCATAGCCACCAGCTATTTTGCTTTTCCACCTAATGGTAGGTACAGATCTTTCTAGTACTGATAGTCCTCCATTTTGCATCTTCCATAACTGATAGTTTTGGTCGTTAAATTTCTCAACCCTAAACTTTCCTTCTTCCACCATTGCTCCCACTCGAACCAGGAACCCTTCTTTCCTGCGAGTTTACCAACTAAATAGACCTTTTGACTCTAATACCAATTGTTAGAAAATAGGACCGCAGAGAAATAACAGATATACAGTTAAATCAATAAACAATATGCAAAACACATTAAAACATTACAGAGAGACACAGATATAACGTGGTTCACCCAAATTATGGGCTACGTCCACAAAGAAATTTGCCAGTCCTTTTATTAAAGTCCAGAAAGATGAAGTGATACACCCTGCAGCAAAATCACTGCACTTCCTCTTCACGCTTTCACAGTCTCTCTTCCAGTACAATACAATACCATATCCAGTCGATTTACAATTCTCTCTTTTATAGGGGAAATACCATGGGAAAAATTCTAAGGTTAACCCAATACCATGGGTCCACAATATTGTTGGCCAACACACATCCCAAAAAAAAATTTCGGGTGCTCCGCCCCCGAACCCCCTTTTTGGGGGCGCTGCCCCGAACCCCAAGGCAGGGGGAACAAGTGTACAGTACTCCTAGGTTACAATCACAAATGAATAATATCTCTGGATCTGGAAGATTAAGCTCCACAACCAATAGCAGGACTAGCTCCCAAATTGCGGGTAGAGGCAACAACTAGACCTTAGAGTAGGTGGCATAATGTCTTGTTGATGAATAAAATCCCGGTATAGGCAACGATTTTGTTAGATATGTAATTATTTGTTGTAGCATGATGTTTTTTTGACTCCAAAATGTATCATAATAGAGAAAATTTCAACTCAAAATGGGCCTCCTAATGAAAATTAATAAAATATTAATTACAATAACAAAATAATATTTATTAATTTTGGAGGAAGAAAAAAAAAACTACTTTTTGTTCGTATTTTCGACATATCTCTCTGTGTTTTTACTCAAATTTTTATCGGGAGAGCTCGTTGGATGCGAAATTAAATTCCGCATCCAACGAGTACCTACTCGACATACTTTTGACAGGCCCCTCTACTCGGAAAACAAAAAATACCTGAAAAATGTGATGATAACATCATCATCATGTTTTTTTAGGTATTTCTTGTTTTTGGGGTAGAGGGGCCTGTTGAAAGTATGTGTACTCGTTGGATGCAGAATTTCATTCCGCATCCAATGAGCTCTCCCGATCAAAATTTGAGTAAAAAACCAGGGAGATATGTCGAAAATACGAATAAAAAAAAGTAGTTTTTTTATGATACCAATCTGCAAATTTATATTAAAAAATTGTTGAAGAGGTGTTCCCTTTTTATATTTTAAATCATTTTGACTGGCTAATACATGATGACATGGAATTTTTATTATTTTTGAAAGGCCCATTTTAAATTGAAATTTCTTCTAATAAGTTAGCAGATCTTTATGGATTTTATGGTTGCAAGGGTTCCACTCGATTATATCATGTATGATAGTATGTGATTGGCATGTTTAATCAAATATATCAACCTACCTATGTATCTTCACGTTCATAGAGTCTATTGTTGAACGTTGTTGTCTTGACCTTAACCAAAAAGTACCCTTCGTTCAAGATGAAATATTTGTTAAAAGCATGGGAAGCTTCTATACCTTATTTTAACACTTGGATTAGGAAGTTTCATCAAAAGTATAAGGTGTTTATTGATGTTCTTGGAAGACCAACTTCGATATTTCGGATAGAGGAAAGGGATTTACCATGTTTGTTTATGTATTTTAGGGAAATATATGAATTCTACTTGACTTTTTTTTAGTTTTATGCAAGCTTGCAACATAATTGACAAACTTTGCATATTTGTTAATTTTGGTTTGGATTCACAATGATGCTTGCGAATATAAATATATGCAAATAGTTAAGTTCGTTTGTTTTTTATGAGTTAATTGGGGTTTTGGTTTACATTGGGCATGTAAATTACTTATGCAAACTTGCAATGTGCTTGAC
Source organism: Pseudotsuga menziesii (assembly GCA_001517045.1). NCBI lineage: Eukaryota > Viridiplantae > Streptophyta > Pinopsida > Pinales > Pinaceae > Pseudotsuga > Pseudotsuga menziesii. Next base: position 49,809 of record LPNX010401423.1, read on the forward strand.
AAACTTTGCATATTTGTGGATTTTGGTATGGATTCACAAGGATGCTTGTTAATATGCATATGGAAATAGTGAAATTCATTTGTTTTTTGAGTTAATTGGGGTTTTGGTTTCCATTGGGCATGGAAATTTTGAGTATGAATTTTGGTAAATAATCAAAATTATTTAATTTTTATGATTAAATTGGGGAATTGGTTTCCATTGGCCAATTACATTGGGGTTTTTGTTTCCATTGGCCATAATTTAATTATTTTGGTTTAATTTTTCAATTTAGGGCAAATAAATTGATGAACAAAGAGAAAAAAACATGAAAAGAAATGAGGAAAATACGTGACAAATAAGAGGTTGATCCAAAGGTGGAGATGGATGGCTTTGGCACACCCAAAAACGCGTTCTCCCAATCGAGATTTGCTCCAAAGAAGCCCAATAGCCGTGCGATGTGGAGAAAAAAATGTGCTCGACCTATTTAAAAAGAAAACAAGCTTTCCAAAACGCGTGATTTGTTCACTAAAACAAATGCATGATTTTCTTGAATAAAACAAAGGTGCGATTTTTTTAAATAAAACGGAGGCACGATTTGGTTTACTATCCTAATTGGCATGCTTGTTGGCAGCCTTGGGACTAGGCTTGGCAGGTTCAGGATTGCTTGGGATGATTTTTTTTTTTTTTGATCAAGAGTGATTGACTTCACTCCACCATTGCATCTAAAAGTCCCTCAACTTCTTACACACACCCATATATATAATCTTGGATCATTATAAATGAGTTATTTTTATTAGAAAATTCATTAGAATGAAAATGTTCAGCATGAAGGAGCACCATTCTCTTTCTCGAAAAACCTAACAACTATATTAACAAACAACTCGCCTCATAGAGAGACACCTTCTCTCTGGGGAAAGTTCAGCAAACATATAAATGAATAGTCTTCATAAGTAGATCCAATATACCTCTCATGATGGTCGTCCCCCATCATCGTTGCCTCAACGCAGATCCATACAACCACAATTTATCCAGCAAATCCCTCCTTCGAGCTCTACACACTTACTATGGTAAAACCTCTCCCAGAAACTCTCTCTCCCCGATTCTCCATCAAAGAGACTGCCTTCATTTTTAACTAGGCAGTAACTTCCTCCGTTTCTTTCATTGACGTGCATCTTAATAGAGAGGAGTTTCATTCCCCCTCCTCTCGGCGGCCTTTCCTCCAAAAGATGGAGTCGAGTCCCCTTCCAACGGGGACAAACCTTAACAAGTTTCTCAACTAAAAGATCTTCTAAAATTCCCTCATGGTTTAAAGACTTCAATTTATAAATATATATATATATATATATATTTTATATCTTTAAAATGCTTCCCAAACCAAGTAGTTATTAAGGAAGTCCTATCTCATATAATATATAGGAGATTTCACCTAAAACATTATCAATAAAGTTGTTAATTTCATATATCTTCATGGTATTTATCCTTTCTATTACTCACATGTTAATTAGATATAATAGAACATTTTCATAATAGAAGAGATATGTTTTACAACCCAGTAGGGGGAGATGTGTAAGTCATTTCGTGCTCACCCTAGAGATAACACATGTCCTTTATACAAAATAATAAAATGTTATAAACCATAACATGTCATCTCAATTTAGATTTAAAATATTTCTTATAAACACAGATTTAAGACTACCAATTAAAACCATAAACATTTCATTCACATTTCCTCAACATTTCCACTCTAAAAAAGGGGTTCATAGTTATAGATATTTGATCCCTTTGAACGCTTGGTAGATCCTTTTTAAGAAGGATGAAGATGTTACATCCTCCCCTTTTAAAGTACACCGTCCTAGGTGTTCATGCCTTTAAATCTTCGTCATTGATATTCAAATGACTTCATGCCTTTGAATTTTTATCATTGATATTCAACTATGATGTCATCATTATTCCTGTTTTTTTATAAACATAGTTAACCCAACAGAAGCATCAAATCAGATAAATAGCTCATATAGTGAAGTTTATCTCACATTGTTTCATTTTGTTGATATATTCCTTTTGCAGATATATGATCAGTGATCATTCCATGCTCGTAAACGGTGATTGCAGATCTATTTATTCCAACTTCAAAATGATGAGACAATAACATTATTATCATCATCGATTCTGAGAGCGAATAAGTAAGCTGTTAACACAGCTCTGAGAGCTCTTTCCGGATTAAAAAGCCAAAAAATATGCGATTCAGATCTCCCTGATAAGCATGATAATTTGTCGGCCGGTTAAGCTGTGTGTTTATCGGCTATGCTACCAAGAGCGTGGGTTTAATAAAAAAGTAGCCATTAATAAAGAAAGATGACCAACAGTCGAAAGTTCAATCAGAACCACTCCGAAATTTATGCAACGAAAGAGTTAGTTGAAGTGTATTCGCTTAACAGTTTTCTTCAATGCAATTTCATCAAAAGTACAAAACTCATTTTTCTATTGTTGTGTGATGTTATTTAAATCATAGAAAATGTTATAGGCTTTTACTTTTATTGTGAATTCAATGATTGTTTGAACATATTGGGTTTGAAATAGGAAAGGTTGCAATAAATTTAAAAATGTTTTTAATTTTATTTTAAGTTATAAATTTAATGGAAATTGATTACGTGTAGATGGGGTGGTTTTTTCTTTAATTGAGTTTAAATCTAGCTTTGTAATACTTGCTCATTCAAAAGAGATTTTGATGTAATTTTAAGTTTGATATGTTTATATTTTAAAATAAAATGTAATTTTTTTTTTTTGACATTGTAATTTATAGACTGTTTTTTTATCATTTCTATATATTCTTATAAATTAGGTTTAATGTTTTGTTTCAAAATTATTAAATTTAATTTTAATTTTAATAAAGAATGTAAATTACCTTTAAGAGTTTTCACTCAAACCAAGTGTTTGAAAAAAAAGAGAATATAAAGATGAAGAATGTGTTGCAAGAAATTTCAAATAATATTTTATTATTTATTTTTATGATTAATATTTTTTATAATTTAATATATTTTAGTAAAAATGTAAATTATCAAAAGAGTTTAGACTCGAACCAAAGAGTTTGAAAACATAATTGTATATAACGATGGGGAATATGTTAAGCTAAAAAAACTCAATATAATTTTATATGAATGATATTCTTTTTTATGATAAATTTATTTTTGCAATCTTTGATATATTAAAAAATAAAATTTGTAATAGATTTATATTACAGAGATTTGTATTTTTTAAGAAGATTATAAAATTTATCATAATTTAATTAAAAAAAATTATATTGTTTAATTTAGTTTTAATTAGAAACATTGTTTTTTTTCATATCTAGAGTTTTAATATTTGGATTTTTATTATTTCAAAAATAACTATGTTCTACCAACAACTACATCTATAACCTTTTCAATGTTTAACATCCTTTTTGGCACCATAAATGTAATGTTTGCATTTTGTTGTCTAAAAAATAACCCATTTTACCAGTAATGATCAACATGTATAATATTCAATGTATAACATAATATAGATAGTTTGATAAAAAGTTTCAATACTTTTATGTTTCATATATACCTTTATATTTGTTAAATTGTGATTTATTTTAATAAAAAATTATTTTCAAAATATCACATCTTAAATGTCCTACTTGGCGAGTTACCACAATTAATGTGTTACACCATGGCATATTCTATATGAAGATGGAAATATTGGTTTAGATTGAAAGAATATAATTACCAACACAAATCCATCTTAAAGGTGGCTTTACCAAGCTTTGGGATGGATCAAATATCTCAAGGTGCAAACCCGTTCCCCTTTGTCGAATCCAATACTCACTCATTTTGTCATTAAAATCACATCTTCAACATAATATGTGCAGTTGAAAGGCAGGTTGCCATGGATTATCATGCTACGAGGTACCCTTGGACAGTATGGCACACTCTCCTGGATTATACGCGAAGGGGTATTACTTTATATGTTTGATTATGCAGGTAATATTTGTGGTAATTAATATCAAATTGTTATGGAACTCTATTAATACTCTTACCTATGCAAATCAATATGTTGCATGTTCAAACTAGTTCCAGATCCCCACAAATTAATTGTTGCAATGGATCTGCATGTATTTATGCATATTCTTGTAGTCTGTGGAAACATCGGAAATGATAATATTGTTGCAGTGATCCGGAGGGAAGGTAATGTTTATATTAGTTCATTAATTATATGTATCCCCCGGGTATTAATCCATATTGATAGGTAATATTTGTATCATATCATTAATTATGAATTATCGTGATAGCTCAAGTATTATTTGCATTACTTTGATATATTTTGTTTGCATTACAATGATATCTAGATAGGGAAGGCATTATTTGCATTACGTCATTGGTTGATATACTTTTCACTGCAACAAATGGAGAACTGATATATATTTGCAGGTTTTCATTACATAGTTAAGTGATATATTTTTCATTGCAAGAAATGGAGAATTGATATATTATTTGTAGGCATTTTTTTTGGGGGGGTGTGTTACCTGTTGAAATGGAAGGCCTAAACACTGGTAAGCATAAGTGGGAAAAGTGATCACTGTCACCTTAGTCACTTGTCCCAAACCACCTAGGAAGTTGAAACCTCCTAGGCGAGAGCCATATTCCAATCCTATAAGGACACTAAACACCAAATGTTATCTTTCGAGGTTGTTAGTAACCAATGCCTTATGGAGTCTTAGAGAATGAGTTGAAATACAAGTGTATATGGAGTGCACTAGGATTATTGCAGCAGTATATCAATCCAATGATCACTCTTATACCATAATGGAAATAACAAAATACATGTGTCATCGTAGATAAGGTACAATCACTTATCATATCCCAAAGATACAAGCAGTGCATGCAATACGATAGATAATTATGACAACAGTAATCCAAGTGTAGCATGTATGTATTCAATCCTTACATTATATTCAATATTTACTGTGGCATTTATCATTTGGAGATAATGAAAAACAGTATACACAATGGTGTCATATATGTGTCAATGAAGGAATGTCCACTTAGTTGTAACAACCAACAAGAGGTATGTAATTTTCAAAGGTGTTGTATATACCAATAGTAGGTTTCAATACAACAACAATATTATTACTAGTCTTAACTTGCTTCATAAACATAAAAATACTAGCACAAGCAAGTATTATTTTTAGTGTGTTAACCAAACATTTGTACATGCTTTGAATCATGTAAATGCAAATATGCATGATTGGCCCTCCAAACTGTGTGTATTTGTTGAGTTCAACAATACAAAGATGTTTAAATCATACTAACATCAAGACATTAGTAAGCACAACACACACGTGCACACACACACACACACACACACACACACATTCAGTCCTTACTCACAAAATTATGAGAGATAGTACCGGTCATGAAGTTCAATAACAATTCAAGGCAACCGTACTAATTATCATATTATAATTCTGCCACTCAGCATATGTTATCATTTATTTTCACGCACAAGTATAGTAATATAGAAGAAGTAAACACATGTAAATATCTCTTCAAACCATAGTTTCATATGACACTTTGCATCCACCAATTAAACCGAAACTTTTGTGGACTAAATATTTTCTATGTCACTGAATAGGTTAAGGAAAAGGTGTGAGAGACACAAGTGTAAGAGGGTTACAGAAGGGAAGCAACAGGCTGCTACAGAAGCTCGGGGAAGGGTAAAAGGTTTTTGTAAGTTGGGAAATACCCCAACGAAGGTATACCAAAGGTAGCATTAGTTTCAGGGGTGGTAGGTGAGGGAGGTATCCTTTTGGATCTTGAAGGAAAAATTGAACAAACCTTTGCCTAGGGTCTAGGCTTCAGGACCAATAATGAGGTTGAATGGATGGCTCTTCTTTAGGGATTGATGATCCTCGCCAACACTGATCTCCGCAGGGTTGCGATATTTGGAGACTCTAGACATGTTATATATAAAATGATCAATGGGTACACCAATGGCTCGATAAAATGTCATTGATTATATGACAAAATTACCCCTCTTTTATCCACACACTACGAGTTCTACCATATCCTCCGCTCAAACAATGTAGCCGTTGATGCCTTAGAAAATGTTGGGGCCTCTTTACCATAAGGGAATTTTCCACTCAATGGGTTAGATAACCGCTATAAGCCTATACAATAATGAGTTTTTGGATCAAAGGACTAAAACCTTATTGCAATGATCTCGAGGCCACTCATCCTTGGTTTAATGGGTCCATTCCCCATTACATAGCATATGATGCCATGGTTACAAGTGAATGTTCTAGTGTATTTATAGTTTGTCCTACCGCCTCCCATGCCATCGTCGTGTGGCTCCCGCTCTCCTCATTCCCTGAAGTCCTTAACTCCTATCTGCTCCATAGTACTTGTTGCTCCAGTTCGCACACACCAGGTCCCATCAATATTTGCATTATGGCTTCCTTTGGACTCCATTCTCACCCTCCATCTTCGTCGAATAGTGGTCTACTCTTTTCCTGTTCTTCTTTCTCACCGGAGAGGACTCTGTTGGATGTAATATCAGGTGTAGACGAGGGAGTTCTGCAGGAGATTCCATGGGAGTCTCTGCCTCTTTGTAAGGTGTTTGTGAAATAAAGGCTGGATCTCACTGCCTTCTTCTCCTGTCATTGCTCCCCCCATGCCGACGGTCCTATGTGGCATTTGAGTTAGGGTCTCGGGCTCAGTCTTCCTGTTGGTGAGTTTTTTATTGCAGGTAACATCATGATTCTTGGTTGTAACTACTCCGGGTTGAAGGAAGGTGCAGTAGGTACCCTTTCCTATAGAAGCAAGAAGGACTGCAACTCTCTCCTGCGCGAAGTTAACATCCTCAATTCGGTTCTTGGTGAGTTTTACTATGGACCTCAGGCCCAAGAATTGGAAGGTGTTGTTCAGAATCTCCATCTCAGTTTCTCTAGTATAGGCATTGAAGGCAAAATGAACCCAACAAATGAGAATGCAGGGATTGCAGACCTGAAGAAAAACCTCAGGAATTTGTATGAGATGATGGCCATTGGTATCATGGATAATACGGAAATTGCTCAAGAGGTAAAGAGCATGGGTGAGGTGGTCAGCTATACATCCTACCAGATAAGTAACCACGACTCTAGGATTGATGACATAGAAATAAACCTAAAAGAAATGATGGGAAAAGTGGACAGAATCTAGGAATACCTTCAGCATTTGGTCAACATGAACCAAGTCAGCCAGGCCTGTGAGACCCCTGTAGCAGTCTAGCCTATGGAGGAGGAGTTGGTAGTGCAGCCAATGAAGTCCCCAGGAAAAATTTAAATGGTTTTCTTAGTTTATGTTCTTCTGTTTGTTCCTTAATCAGCAGTTTATTAGGGTATATACTACCACAGTCCATAGAATATATGTAAAAACTCTGTGTGGAGTTCTTTGGTCTCCCTTCTTGACCATTTTTGGTTTTCTCTTTTTTGAACAGCAAGAACTCTTAGTTATCGCATATTATGTAATGTATGGCTGTGCATAACCTGTTTAATACTATCTCCTTTTACTGTTTCTATTAAAAGAAAAGGTAGCGTTAGTTTGGGACATCGTTTAGGGGTTTTAAGGCATTACTAGGACTATTTTAGGCTTTTTAGGGAATAATTTTAGATTTTTGAAATTTATGTATTTTTAGGGTTCCCTATAATTCCTCCTTAGTGATTTTAGGGCTTTAGAGGCCAAGATGAATTTGTAAGGTAGTCAATATATTAGGGAGGCCCAAAAGTGCAAAAAAATTCAATTTTTATTTTTATTTTTAGGGCTTCTGACATCAAATTGAACACCTAAGTTTGACGTAAAAGTAATTGTAAACTAACCCTAGAACTAGGTTTTTTAAGAAGATAAAAGTTGTGAAACCAAAGGGAACTAACCCTAGCAAAAAGCCCTACCACAACCTAAGGCATCTAGGGAGGATCATGCTATCCTAGAGAGGAAGAATTACTAGGTCAAGCAACTAGTCTAGAAAAACTAAGGAGAAACACTAGGGCACCCTCACAAGGAGACGTGCCTCTGATTGGTAAGGTGACAAGAATGAAAGGTAATGGCCTATATTAGGAAAAAGTGGAGCACTAGAGCTACCATTAATATTTGAACATGCAAATCCACCAACATTCAAACAAAAATATGAGAAGACTGACCTTTTTGTGCTCGTGTTCATCCAAAAAATCAAAACATCACCAAGAAAATAACTTCACCAAATAATTACCAAATTTTTTTTCATTAACCCATAAAAACTTCCTCAAGAGGAGTGCATCTAGCTAGAGAGCCCTAGCAAGGGTAAAACAAGTGCATATTGTATTATCCCATAAGTTCTGATTTTTAAAATGAAGTGAGGATATCTATTTATATGATCTCACACTCACTTTTACTAATAAAATACAGGCCTAATGCCTCTAAAATTTAAATTTGAAATTATAAAATGTCAACTCAAAATTCAAACAAAATAATAATAAATATAGCCTAAGTTAGGTTTAAGGTAGGCTACCTGTGGTATTTGTATTCCCATGTGCAAAAACATGCTCAAATAATATAATCAATCTGAACGAAAGGATGGAGTGAGATGGAAGGAGGGTGTTATACCCCATATAACCCATAGAATGTTGTAAAGTACCTCAACTCCCTCCTCAAAGGATAAAAGGCCTGGTATAGAGGATGACTTCCTATGAGGAGATAAGGCCAGGGAGAGCATGGACCCTCTCACTAAATGGCAAGAGTGTCCAAAGTGGATATGAATGAAGACGAGTGTCTTGTAGCTAAAGAATAGGCCATAGGAACACGTAATTAGGATATGGATCCATGTGACCTAGTAATCAACCCTTAGGGTCCGTTGACACCAAACCTAAGCTTAAAACCCCTACAAAGGGTAGTCAACAATGCCATTAATCCATTGTACCCATAAAGGAGGAAGAAAGGGCCCAACCATGAACCCCATTTCTCAATAACACCCCTCCTAATAAAAAAATTGGCCCTCTCTCCCTAGGGTACACCTGAAGGTGCATTGGCTACAAGTGCAATGTAACACTGGCTCTAACTACAGGATAAGTGCTCTTCCTAGGAGTTCTTGAGAACCTATGAATATACTGGTACCTTTAGACCTACACACATATCAAATGTCCAAGAGTTAAAAGCATCTAAGGGTGGAAACTTGCGTCCTTCCTTGTTCACTAAATGAGTGAAACAAACTAAGAAAAATTAAAGCTAACTAGACAATGAACATACATCAAATGCAATGCACACAAAAATTCCGAATGCAACTAACCCTACCTACCCTAAACCTGGTGTTCAAAGTAGAATAGGTGAAATCATACCACCAATGTAACCATATGAGTAAGAAATTCATACCTGATATCTTAAATTTGTCCTTTAATGTAATCCATGACAATACCTCATTGATGATATGTTGTGTTTGTATCAGGATCTTCATCTGGATGAGTACAAGAAGCTGAAATTTTCGAAGAACCTGGAATACTTGAAATTGGTGCCAGGGAGAAACATTTATTTGACAAGTTTCATTGATCCATGCTTCTAGTGGACTTATGTATGGGACACCTTCATCATACATGTCTTCTAAGAAAAAAATCTTCCTGAAACTCACCCATGAATCCTAAACTTGGGTGGCTGATCATAGAGTTGGACCTCATGAATCTTCATATGTAATCCACAACTTGTGTTTGAATTTAATCAAACATTTCTTTGGGCATACAAGTATTCTTCTTATCCTTTTCACAATCATGTTAGTAACCCCAATAATTCTTGAAATTTTGAAATTGGCAGCTATACAATTCATACCTTCATGCTTAAAATTAAAAGATAAACAATAAATATTATGGATCTGAGGAATGAAAATCATACCTTTCCACCTACCTTCCTCGGCCTTGTTGAGATGTATCATTAAGGGCTTACCTATGTAGGTTTGAGTGGGATGAACAACTTTTTCAATGCTTCTTAAGGAGCACAACTCACAGTGATAACATAGGCTCATCATATGTTGAATATATGCAAACGTATCCTATGTGTAACATTCTTCCTTGTTGTTGGATAAACATGCTGGAGAAATCATGGAAGAATAACCTGAGATACAGGGTCCCAAATCTTCGAGCTTTTCATCAAAATGGACCATCTTCATATGAAAACTATCTACAAGGTCTAGCGATGTTTCATCTTCAATTATAGTGGAAAATGGGTTTATCTATTCTTCATCAAAAGACTCATAAAGAGAAGAAAAAATCATGTCTTGTTCCATAAGGTCTTCATAAATTGTTTCTTCATCATCCCTGCTTATGGTGATTGAAATATTTTCATCCCAAATAGTGTCAAATTTTGGCTCAACCTAAGTAAATTCATCAATGTAATGTCCCCAAAAAGTTGAATTTTTTTTTTTTAATAGACTAGTAAAAACTACCTAGACGGAACATTATTCACTTGCGGTACTATATCGTACACTTCATGTATGACTGTTTACTTGAAAGTTGTTCTTACATTCTGTCATTTACTTTTAGTCATTATTATTAATGTATTTTACTTATGTTTCCGTACTACTGTTTACTGCTTAGTCTTATGTTTATACATCTATCACGTATGTGTCATTACTGGATTTAAATGCTTCGTCCTTTCTGCATAGCCGTACTTGTTTATTTATAAAGTTCTAACTTAAATTTTTTTGTGGAAACAAAGTGGATGGAGTGGCGGGACTTGTTCTCCCATGACGGTTTGAGAGGTAAAGGTGTTTACTTGTTCCCAGTTTTACTTAGTTCCTTGAACTAAGGAACCTATTTTATTTCATATGTAGTTCATACTTTGGCGACAGGGTCTTATTTAAAGAGCACTAAACATCTTGATCCTAACAGACCTACCACTAGTTGTTACGGTTCCTTACCGACTCAGATTCATAACGGGGTAAGTGTTATTTTTGTCAATTTAGATATCACAGCTAAATTTCTTGTGCACTACTTATACTTCCTTATGGTTTAAGTTTCGTCTTTTTTATACTTATTATAATCTTGTTTTATGTTTATTTTATTAAAATTATTAACATCCCTATGTTTTCTTATTTGTAAGTTACGATCTTGGCTTAAAACCAGACCTTTGATTTCTATAAGGGTTAAATATTTAACATGGCATATTTTATATGCCATGTTCACTAAGCATTAAGCTTAGGAAAATCACATTGTATTAGGTTAAGGATTTAAGCCTATGGTTTATATGTTGTATACCTTATGGCTTAAACCTTGGACTAACGCATGATATACATGGACTATGTACCAGACATAACCTTGCTATATAATAAATGTTGTAATATGATTTGGAGTGGCGACATATCATAAGGTTGGAACATACACATTGGGGTTTAACGGAATGCATGGTAGTGGAGACTATTGTGTGGCAACGATATAAACTATGGAAAAGTGGGTTTTTGGCTTTGAGATTGGAAACGAGCTGGTGCCATTAATGCACCTTGGTTTTCATGGTATCCCAAACTTAGGCTTTGCTCACGATGGTTTGGTCATTTCGCTTGTCATTTGGGGTTTGGTCTTGGATCTGCATAGGAGGAAGAATGGAGGCGACCTTTAGAATTGGAAGGTAAGCTTCACCTTGGGTTTCATGCCTACGTTTTTGTTTTGTTTTGAAGCCTTTATTGTTTCCATACTTTTAACTTGTGGTTTCGTTGGTTGGTTGCAGGTGCCAAGGTATGAGGAAGAGAGGCGTGGATCAAGCTCTATCGTGGGTTTGACAATGAGCGAAGTGCAAGGTAAGCCTTGCCAAGAAGCTTGCGCTTATTGTCCCTCATCCTGTCTGCATGGTGTTTCCTCGTTTGGTTTTAAGGTTCTATGTGGGGTTTGAATTCGCCTTCGGTCTTGTAATTAACAGACTTGGGTTTTAAGATTAATAATGTGGTGTTTTTTTTGTGTGGAGAAAGCATACATTCTCACAGGATCTGTGTATTTAATTTTGGGTTATGTAATTTATAAAAGGATTTGGGATTTTGAGCCATGAGTTGCACCATTGCTTGTAATGGTGCCATAGCCCATTGGCATGCTTGTGTGGACTTGAATGCAATGATGGAATTACTGTGCATAATGTAAATACTCTGCGTTTATGAAGTGGCAAGGGTCATTATGCTTACTATGTGTATGGATGGAATTTATGTTGCATTAACGGTTTAATATGATAGTTTATAAACTAGCATACACCTTCGTTTAGGGTCTCTATGTGTTGAGTATTTATAATTTGTTGTAATGTTTGACAGTGTAGGGTAAAGGCCATGCCATATGTGGCTTGAGCCTTTCCCTTAGTGTTTTCGATATCTCCAATGTATTTCATTACTACTTATACTTCGTTGATTAGCTTGTTTGGGTGAAATCGTTAACACACTTAGTTTGTTGATTATATCCATACTGTGTATTTTTATCCTTATTGTGTATTTTTATTTGACATGCCTTGGCTTGATTGAATGATGCGCATAGCCTCAGATGGTTGTTTTACTGTTTAAATATTTTGTTAGTTGGAAACTAATGTGGATTATATGGGAGCCAGGGGTGTAAGCCCACGATGGCCTTCGTTGTTGTAGATAGATTTTTAAATGGACTATGTAATAAAATAATTGGGCTAAGGCCATGCTTGCAACATTGGACAGATACTAAGGTCTTACGATCTTACTGTAGTGCATTCGGTTGTTTATTTATAGTGTTGATTTTATTACTGTAACCCACATACTCTAAATGTATAGCGTGGCTGTGGTTACCAACACCCACAGGGTTTGAACCCTGTTCGTGGTTGATGTAATGAGTTGCATATTTGATTAGTCTAGAGTTGGGCTTGTATACCCACATAATTTGATTCATGTACCCATTGTAATTATTTGGAACTATGATACGATTTTGATATCGTTTAATACAAGAAACGATTCCTGTGTAATGATATTTTTTTTAAAATTCATTATATGGAATGAGAAGTATTTTATGTAATTTTGGTTATTATTTATGTATATATGAAATCTTTGTTTATTGAGGCCCGCGACTTGGGTTTCTGAACCCACAAGGTCGTTATCGTGACCTCTATTTAAATGGCAGAGTTCTTTAATTGTTTTAATTGTTTACTTGGTTAATTTATAAGCAATAATTATGAGAGTCCTTTAAATATTCATGCATCCGATTATGATATGGTTTAGTTAGGACTATGGGTTTTATATATGTGAACAGAGATGTGAATCTTGGACCAAAAGGATGGTCACGACACTTCTCGCTCATTTAATTATAATGTTGTTGTTTAATGGAATGATTTACTATTTAGTTTGTAATCAATGAGACAGACCTTGAAATGTCTTTGATGGTTTATTTATCTTGGATTTAAATGTAGAATAATTTATAGATAGCTTTCAGATTTGTTTATGTATGATGTCTTCATATATATATATATATATATATATATATATATATATATTAGTTTGTAGGTAGTACCTCAGGTTATCTAGTTTGTAAGTTTATGTATTTAAATCTATAACGTATCTCTACTGAAAAATGGAATATGTCAGTAGAGTACGCAAGGTTAAGAGTACAGCTATATAGTAATCTGAAATGAAGCCTAGTTTTCATTAAACATAGTTTAAGTGAAAGTGAGGAAGATAAATATAGAAAACTAACTTAATTGCACAAACCAAGGTGAATACAACATGAGGTGTAATTTGCAGCCTAGGGTTATAATTTAAGAAATGTAAACCCTAGATGATATAGACAGAACAATCATTTCTAGGGTTAGAAATACAATATGAACCTTTACCTAAAGCAGCCAACATCTATGCTAGAAATGAACTTGACATACTAAGAATTCATACCTATAATTTTTTGAAGCTCCTTTGATGGCTAAACTTGCACACTTTAAACAACTAACATTAACCAATTAAGACAGATTTGATCTCTATTTGGATGACCAAATCACTTGGGAACTACCACGTTCCACCCAACCATGACCCGGGACCGTTCCTGGTTTTAATCCTGATCCCCTCGAGCTAGACTCCAACATGAAAGTAGCTTAGAGATCCTAAGTTAGGGTTTCATATCTGGTATATCAGATCTGGATCAGTTTTCCTTTTTTCCTTCCAGGAAAATGTTCTCCAAGAATTTACTTGAGTAGCACTACATGTTTCTTCCTCTAGAAAGTTCATGACCTTATCCTTTGAAGGGTGGTTTGTTAGTGGGTATTGCGTTTCCAAGAAAGTCTATGAAACTTTATTCTCTGGAATAGTAATCCTGTCACCACTTTTGGAAGATCTACTAAAAGAACACCCAAATAATCAAATAATGCTTGGACCAACAAATGCCTTTGCTGCATCTTCTCTTTTGGATTTTCTTTCTTCTTCCTTACTCACATAGTTGGAACAAATTGGTTCCTCTATGGATGCTTTGCTGCCATTGAAATAATGGTCATCCACATACATGGGATCAAATCCAAATCTGAAATAAAAATAATCTTTGAAAGGAATAAATTTACAAATATTTTCCCCCAATGCAAGATAATCTTTGTAGTGGTGGGGCAAGTTTTCACTGGCATCGATCATCTTTGATAAATCCTTCTTAGGATTAGCCATTGGTGGTTCAGCCATTCTATATTCATACTCCTCATTTTCAAAAAAGTAAACATAATGGTCTCTTGACATTTGCAATCCATCATTAACATAGATCACTGGTAGCAACCTCATGGTTGCAATTTTGACTTACTGATCTGCAATGTTAGTCAACAGAGAAAATTATTTCCATAGGAGTGGAGGAAAGTTCTATGATACCACTATGATGTCCTAAGTCTGGTGTGCATACTTGAACAATTTAATTTTGTAATTTTACTTAAACAATTCTGAAATTTTAATTGGTTCACACAGAGCCTTCTCGGATTGGGAAAAACAAGGGTTTCTTCTGGGAAATTTTGGAGAGGACAAGAGTGATCAGTGGGAATTAAAAAAAGATATGCCAGACATGGAATTTACTCTCCCCTACAACATTTATATCTATTTTGATTTAGGGTTCATATTCCGCACCCGGAAACCTACTACCACACTTCTGGGCAGCCAAACCGTGAAACTAAGGAGAGTAGTTCGACCTGTTTCAACTAGAGGCTTTTGGAAACTTGTAGAGGTTTGTTCTAGCCTTAATTTAACATAAAAATTTATTTATACGTTTTTATGAGGTTCTAGAAAATTTTAAGGAGTTTTGGGTGAATTTGGGGATTTATGGCAGTTTTGGTCAAGGGAAACCCTACGTAGAGGAGGATCCAAAAGGGTGGTATGAATGAAAAAAAAAGGTTCTGGAGATGGGTGTGGAAAGGTATGCCTTTTACTGACCCACAAGAACTGACATAGATCCGTTTTAGTTTACATAACTTGTTTTACATTAGTTTTAGTAAAACTAGTTATTAAAAGCTATTAATCTAGCTAGGGTCTTAAAAAAAGCTATTAAATCAGCTTAAATCCATTTCTGTAAAAAATATATTTCTAACAGAGATAAATATAATCTCTCTGAACATAAATAATTATTTCAATCACTTCCCCAGCATAGAATATTTATTACATCACTCATATTCACTGAATCCCCCCATACACTGATAAAATATGCCATTTTTATGAAACTGAGACAATATTCTTTAGGGTATGAGATATATCGACCTGATAAATGTATTTTTTCAGAATATAATGAAACTACAGAACATAGATTACATTATTTACTGGCCATTACAAATATGCTTCCAAAATTAAGGGGCAGGAGGCTTGAATCATGACCAGCAAGGGGCTGTGAGCATAAGTGAAGCATGGGATTCACTGGAGCTTGACCTGAACTTGATGGAGGCTATAATATACTTATGTAATGAGCTTCACTAGTTGACATTAGTGCTCCATAGACCTGCAATAGATAGAAAGGGAGATGGAAGAGAAGGGAGGAGGGGTTTAGGGATCATCACCCAATGGTCTGAGGTACAACACTCAAAGAGTATGCTCACATAGCATAAAAACAATATCAAATCATAAAAAATTGAAGCAATGGGTTTGAATTCATCTTTTATAGACTTATGGATGACTTTCTTAGTAAGATGAGGCCAATGGTGACCTAAGAATGCAAGTCAACCCCATGGGTGACCTAACCCTAGCCACAAAAGTGCCCCCTTTGGGAAATTAGGCAAGTAGGACCATGTCGAATTGTTTCCAAGTCCAAATCATCCTTCACAATTAGAAATTGTTCCCTCCCTTAGTCAAAATATGCCTCTTTTGAGTTATGGCAGCTTTCTTCTTTTCCTGGGTCATAAGGAAACTCTTTATTTCCTTCTTTTCTCTTACATCTTTTCTGAGCTCCATAAGAAGAAAATATGCCCTCCCCTTTGAGAGACTTTCCTGCTTTTACCTTTGCCTGCTTTTTATTCTTTTAGGCAACTTCCCTTTATTCTCCTGCTTTCTTTTGTCATGGACTTTCTTATTTTTACCAAGGCAAGTTGACTAGCTTTCCCCAATTTTCCATCCTTACATGGAATCTTTAATTCCACATCATTATTGTGCATAATAAACAAAATTAAATACATTCCTTAGAACAATTATTAGCAAAAATTTATCCTAGGAGGAATAATTCATAATAACTTGAGCCCTTAGGAACTTAGCATCGTCAACACTGTTAATGGTAAATTTGAGGGGACATGATATCATGGCCTTTATTTCATGTTCTTCAACACTGTAATCCCAATCCATGTTGAATGCATTGAGGAACTGCATGCACGAAGATAAATTGTTTCGAGGAAAACCCTCATACCAATTTCTGATAGATAAGTTGTCTTCTAGGTGAAGAGATAGAAGAAATAGCCTCATCCTAATGTCTTTGTGCATGATGTTTATTTCCTGGATGAATTGCATGAATTCCTACACATGTGTTGCTGCATGGTACCTATACTGCTGGAGTACTGAGAAAAGTTCCTTCCCGCCATCTTGAATGGCATACTTCTGTGGAAATCTTGAAATGCACAAAAAATCCAATGTATCCATCCACAATTCGTAATTAGACGCCATATTGTCAAGCTTCCTTGTCTCTATAGAGAACTTCTTCTTTTTCTTTGATTGGAGTCTCCAGGAGAGACCTGCCAAGTTAGTTAAGAAAATATTACCAAAGTACCAAACAAAACAAGGGCGTACCTGATTGATGAGGTGGCATGATTTCTTTGTGGACTCGCCAGGTAATCCTGCAGGTTATCCCTTTCAAAAATGTATGCAACAATATACAATTAGGACTTCAAGACTCAGCAGAGTGTCATTCTTGACTAGGTAAGTCACCTCAAACATATTTGAGTTTCTATGACAACAACACAAAAATGTTAATCCTTCTTGGGCTTCTTCTTTGTGGAGTCACTAGGTAAGATATGCAATATTAGTCTTTGACAATAATATTTTCAAAATACCAAGAAATACTTACCTCAATTTTCCTACTGAATTCCATTCTTTCCAGGGGTGTGAATGACTCTAGATCAACCGCTTCAAATTTTGAAATGTTCCCCAACAATGACGACAAAATGTTACCAGTTGAAATGGAAGGCCTAGCTACTGGTAAGCATATGTGGGAAAAGTGACCATTGTCACCTTAGTCACTTTCCCCCAACTACTTCGGAAGTCGAAACCTCATAGGGGAGGGCCACATTCCAATCCTATAAGGACACTAAACACCAAATTTTCTCTTTCAAGGTTGTTAGTAACTAGTGCTTTATGGAGTCTTGGAGAATGGGTTCAAATACAAGTGTATATGGAGTGCACTAGAATTATTGCAGCAATATTTAAGCCCAATGATCATTCTTTTACCACAATGGAAATAAGAAAATACATGTACAATCGTATATCAAGTATAAACACTTATCATAGCCCAAAGACATAAGTAGTACATGCAATAAGATGGATAACTATGGAAACAATAATCCAAGTGTAGCATGTATGTATTCAATCCTCACATTACATTCAATATTTATGGTGGCATCGATCATGTGAAGATAATGAACAACAATATACACAATGGTGTCATATATGTGTCAATGAAGGCATGTGAACTTAGTTGTAATAACCAACAAGAGGTCTGAAATTTGCAATGGTGTTGTGCGTACCAGCAGTAGGTGTCAATACAACAACAATATTATTAGTAGTCCTAACTTGATTCATAAACATAACAATACTAGCACAAAAAAGTATTAATTATAGTGCATTAACCAAAGATTTGTATACGCTTTGAATCAATGTAAATGGAAATATGTGGGATTGGTATGGAGACTGTGTGTATTTGTTGAGTGAAACAATACAAAGATGTTTAAATCATACTAACATCATGACATCAGTAAGCACAATATATATATATATATATGTGTGTGTGTGTGTGTGTGTGTGTGTGTGTGTGTGTGTGTGTATATGTATATGTATATGTATATATATATGTATATATGTATATGTATATGTATATATATACATA
>LPNX010401423.1:69463-106755 GCA_001517045.1 Pseudotsuga menziesii
TATGTATATATGTATATATATACATATATACATATATACATATACATATATGTATATATGTATATATACATATATATACATATATATATATATATATACATATATACATATATATATATATACATACATACATACATACATACATATATATATATATATACACACACATATATATACACACATATATACACACACACACACACATATATATATGTATCCATTCCTTACTGACAACATTATGAGAGATAGTACCAGTCGTGAAGTTCAATAACAATTCAAGGAAACAGTACTAATTATCATATTATAAGTCCATTACTCATCATGTGTTATCATTGATTTTGATGTAGAAGTACAGCAGTAGAGCAACAGTCAATACATGTAAATCACTTGTCAAACCATAGTTTCATCTGACACTTTGCATCCACTAATTAAACCAACACTTTTGTGGACTAGCTCTTTGCTATGTCATTGAGTATGTTAAGGANAGATAGTACCGGTCGTGAAGTTCAATAACAATTCAAGGAAACAGTACTAATTATCATATTATAAGTCCATCACTCAGCATGTGTTATCATTGATTTTGATATAGAAGTACAGCAGTAGAGCAACAGTCAACACATGTAAATCACTTGTCAAACCATAGTTTCATCTGACACTTTGCATCCACTAATTAAACCAACACTTTTGTGGACTAGCTCTTTGCTATGTCATTGAGTATGTTAAGGAAAATGTGTGAGAGACACAAGTGTAAGAGGACTTTCAGGGCTGCAGAAGGCTAGCAACAAGCTGGTATATCAGCTCAAGGAACGGTAAAAGGTTGGTGTAAGTTGGGAAATACTAAGCGAAGGTGGCATAAATGTAGTGTTAGTTTGGGAGATGGTTTAGGGCTTTTAGGGAAGAATTATGACTCTTTTAAGGCGTTTTAGGGTAGATTTTGAGATTTTTGTAATTTTTGTATTTTTAGGGTTCCCTATAATTCCTCTTTATGGTTTTTATTGCTTTAGAGGCCAATTAAAATTTGGAGGGAAGGTGGCCAAAATTTTAGGGAGTCCCAAAAGTGTAAAAGTTTTTATTTTTTTATTTTTAGGGTTTCTGACATAAAATTGCAGACCTAAATTTGACCTAAAACTAATCCTAAACTAAGCCTAGAACTAGGTTTTGAAGAGGAGAAAAGGTGTGAAAATGAAGGGAACTAAACCTAGAAAAAAATCTACCACAACATAGGGAATCTAGGGAGGATGGCTAACCTAGAGAGGAAGAATTCCTAGGTCAAGCAGCTAGCCTAGAAAAACTAAGGAGAAACATTAGGGAACCCTCACAAGGAGACGTGCCTCGGTTTGCTAAGGTGGAAAGAATGAAAGGAAATGGCATATCCTAGGAAAAATTGCAACACTAGAGCTACCACTAAGACTTGAACATGCACATCCACCAACATTCAAACAAAAAGATGAGAAGCATGACTGCTTTGTGCTCGTGTTCATCCAACAAATAAAAACATCGCCAATCAAATAAATTCACCAAAGAATTACCAAAAACAATTTTCATTAACTCATAAAACATTCCTCAAGAGGAGTGCATCCATCTAGAGATCCCTAGCAGGGGTAAAATAAGTGTGTAGTGTATTATCCCATAAGTTATGTTTTTAAAAATGAAGTGAGGACATCTATTTATATGATATCACACTCACTTTTACAAATAAAATCCAAGACGACATTCCTTTTAAATTTCAATTTGAAATTATAAAATGTCAACTTAAAATTAAAACAAAATAATAATAAAATATAGCCTAAGGTAGGCTTAAGGTAGGCTACCTGGGGTATTTGTATCCCTAGGTTCCAAACCATGCTCAAATAAGAGAATCACTATGAAATAATGGATGAAGTGAGCTGGAGGGAGGGTGTTATACCCCATCTAACCCATAGAATGATGTAAAAACCCTTAACGCCCTCATCAAAGCATTAAAAGGCCTGGTACAGAGGATGAATTCCTTTGAGGAGATAAGGCCAAGGAGCAAAAGGACCCACTGACAAAAGGGAAAGGAGGGTATCCAAAGTGGCTATGAATGATAACAAGTGTATTGTAGCAGAAGCATAGGCCACCGGAGCATGTAAACATGATATGGAGCCATGTGACCTAGTGGCCAACCGTTAAGGGATCTGGACACCAAAACTGAGGTTAAAACCCCTATAAAGGGAAGTCAACAGTCCCATTAATCCATAATAACCCTAAAGGAGAACCAAAGGGCCTAGTCATGACCCCCATTGCTCAATAAAACCCCTCCTGGTCAAAAATTTTGCCCTAGGCTCCTTGGGGAACACCTGCAGATGAGATGGGTATAGGTGCAATGTAACACTAGCTCTAACTACAAGATAAGTGCTCTTCTCAGGAGTTCTTAAGAACCTGTGAATCTACTGGTATACACACATATCAAATTCCTGAGATATTAAAAGCATCTAAGGCCAGACACTTATGTCCTTCCTTATTCATTAAATGTGGGAAACAAACTAAGAACAATAAAAACTAAATAGATAATGAAAAGACATCAAATGAAATGCATAGAAAAATTCCTAATGCAACTAACCATATGTACCCTAAACCCGACATTCAAAGTCAGATAGGTGAAATCATACCACCAATGTAACTGTCTAGGTAAGCAATTCATACATGATATCTTACCTTTGTCTTTTAATGTAATCCTTGACAATACCTCATTTATGATATGTTGTGTTTGCACAGGATCCTTATCTGGATGAATGCATGAAATTGAACCTTCTTAAGAATCTGGAATACTTGAAATCGGTTCCACGAAGAATTATTTCTTTGACAAGATTCGTTGATCCATGCTTCCAGTGGACTTATGTATGGGACACCTTCATCATACATGTCTTCTAAGAAAACATTCTTCCTGAAACTCGTGCATGAATCCTGAACTTGGGGGGCTATTTGTAGAGTTTCACCTCATGAATCTTTATATGTGAGCCACAACCTGTCTCTGCATTTACTCAAACATTTCTTTGGGAATACAAGTACATTTCTTATCCTTTTCACAATCATATTATTAATCCTAATAATTCTTGAAAATTTTAAATTGCCAGCTATATAATTCATACCTTCATGCTTCAAATGAAAAGATAAAAAATAAATATTATGGAGTTGAGGAATGAAAAGCATACCTTCCCACCTAGCTTCCTTGGTCTTACTGAGATGTATCATTAAGGTCTTACCAATGTAGGGTTGAGTGGGATGGACAACTTCTTTAATGCTTCTTAAGGATCACAACTGAGAGTGATTACTAGGCTGATCATATGTTGAATCTCTGTAAAAGTATCCTTTGTGTAACATGCTTCCTTGGTGTTGGATAAACATGCTGGAGAAATCATGGAAGAATCAACTAAGATATAGGGTCCCAAATATTTGAGCTTTTCATCAAAATGGACCATCCACATATGACAACTATCTGCAAGGTTTGGCGATGTTTCATCTTCAATTATAGTGGAGAATGGGTTTATCCATTCTTCATCACAAGCCTCATAAAGAGAAGAAGCAATCATATCTTGTTCCACAGGGTCTTTATAAATAATGTCAAGTCATCATCCTTGCTTAAGGTGATTGAAATCTCTTCATCCCAAATAGTATCAAATTGTGGCTCAACCTGAGTAACTTCATCAAGTTGTTCTTTCTCAATGTAACGTATGGAGACAATGTTACTTGGTATCAAGGAATCATAGAAAGGTGGACCCATAAATGTCCAAAAACCATCATCCTCATAATTCCTTTCATTATGTTCGCAGAGATCCGATAGGTCATAAGCAGTTTCTGCATGTTGGAAGGAATAAATCATCCTTAATTTCTATTTTTTAGCCTCTTTAGCTAAGACTTCTGTATCTTCATATACAAGACCATCATCATATTCGTCTTCTCAGGAAAATTCACCTATCATGCTTGAGATATCATCATTTAGACTTTGAACAATGGTTGCTTAGACTTGATCCTTGTTTTGGGATTCCTTACCGAAAATTCCCTTGCATGCTTGACATGAGGTATCCATTCGTCACATCGCTCTAAATCCTAGTGGAAATAGAATTCCTCCACCAATTCTGCAAAGGATTTTATCATTCCTTAATATGTTCCCACAAACTAAGAAAGGGCCTTTCCTCCAAGGTGAAGGACAAATGATCGAATGTAAACATCTTCTTATTCTTTAATACCATATTCTGAATCCAAACTTGTAAACCAGTCCAATAGATGCGTGGAATTATCATAGTCACCCTTGAAGGCATGTTAGAATACCTATGGTAACTCATCTAAATATCTTGGAAGGGAATCTTAGTTGGCACATATATGAGAAAGCATGAACAAAGAAGATTCAAACTTCATAATTTTTCTAGAGCTACCACAATGTACCACACAGAGATGCGATCTAGTCTCAGGGTCATGTTTTGAGAAAAGATTGAGAATCAATTAAATAGCATGATCTAAACATTGATTCCATCGGCTTCACTAAAGGATAATAGTGAAATTTGGATAGACAACAATTATAGATCCGTGTTTAAAATTTATTTTTTTCTGGAGTGTGTAGTTTGTTAGTGTTTCTTATGGGTTTGTTTTTTATATTGTAGTGTTATTGTTCAAGCATAATGTGCAAAAAAAAATCAAATTTATACGATGCAGAACCATAAAGAACATATCAATTCAATTTCATACTGATATGACCTGTAGTGCTCTGGGAAAATTAGTTACAGGTTGTTCTTAAAAAGGTCAAGCTGATGTGACTCGTCATGCTTCGAGAGCCTCAGTTACAGGTTATTTTATGGAAGGTCAACTTGTGTAATTGAGTGCTAAAGACATTCAGTGATGAGATCATTGTCCTAGATAAGCGCGGATAACCTAAAGCAAAATATTTTGAAATGAAAGTGTATCCATATAGTGCTTCGGTATCGATACTGGCCTTCGAAAGGTCAAGAAGCGTCAATTCTACAAGTACGTTAAGAAGCAGTTATATTTTAAATGAATCTAGTGGGAAGCTTGAAACAATGGTAAAGAAAAGAGCAGGAACCGAAGATTGCAGAGTGGGTGTAAGTGCTAATAAAGATGAGCTAGACAAAGAATTAGACATATGACAAGTATTGCAATTTGTGATTTAGTATTGTAAGTTTTACAATGTAACCATTAAAGGGGGATGTTGGAGATAATTGCTACATTAGAGTTTGTTTGGGTTTGTTAGATATAGGAGAGATCTTAGATCCTATTTTAGTGGGTGATTGATATATTCTCTCATCATCTATTCCTATGTTTAGAATAAGTTAGACATGAGGACAACTATATAAACCTATTGTATATGAGTGTAATTGTGAAAATAATAAATATTTTTGGTTTGTATTAGTCGGCAATGTCTGCTCTAATATTTTATTATTTAAAAACAAGGTAGAACCAACAAACACTATCCTATGGATTTCTATGGAATAGTAATCTACACATGTTTAATCTCATAGAATTAGGGCTTTTCATCTTATGCTTTAGTTTATTTTGGAATTAGCATGCATCTTCTCCAAAACAGACAAGTGATTGGATTTCAATATGACCTGTGTTAGTTGCAAAACAATTTTGGACTGGACTAGATTTCTCTTTAGCTCTAATCGATCCAGAATAGAAGTCTTCCCATCCATGAAGAATGGTTCCTAATACTATTCTTTTGCAAAGAATATGGAAATCCTAGAAGGCCATCAAGTCATTTTTCCATGGAAAAATTCACTGCAAATGTTCGTGAGCTAACTCATACAACTCTAGATCTAAATATGAAGTTAATGAAGCTTCAAGAATCCATGGAACCAACTAGAAACATAAGAATTCAAAGTAATTTGTGGGCCTAGAATCCAACTTTTTAGGATAATATTTTATCCCTAGTGGAGTAATATTTTAGAGTGATTCTAAGGAATGTATAGACCTTTCTCCTATAGGTTGTGGAATTGTTATTGATAGAACTTAGGAGGAAATATATTGTTAAGCTATGGGGGACACATGCGTGGAAGGCACCGATGCACATTCAAGTTGAAGAGACAAGTATTGAAATCCTCCAACTATCTTGTTCAAAGAAACTCATCAAAACTAGAATAAGCTTAGCGATTCCAACAAATATGATGTTTTGATATTACCTCAACAATGTAAGGTATTATTCATAACTATTGACAGTTTCCATCCTTTTGATTCTAAAGGTAATAATTTTCAACTTGGGTAATTCGAAGCCAATATTCCCTCACCAAGTTGTGATTATATTTTATCCTCGTCTCAACAAGAGTGAAAAATAATAAAGAGGTGGATTATCATAATCCCCTCAGAATGAACTATTCAACAAAAAATTTGGGTAATGGTTATGTGAGCAAAGGGTTTCCAAAATAGTACCTATATATTTAAATGATAAAGATAATTGCATTTGCATACAGTGTGCAACTCCCCTGATTTACTGATGGCATCTTGATACTGTCCACGAGACCCTATGGTTAGTCTTTGCTTACCTTATTTAATTTAAATTGATGTGTCAGTGAGTTGATTTTTATGGCTCTAGAGCCACAGATAAAGCTAATGAAGCTTCAAACAACAATCGAACTAGTTGGAAATGTTAAATTTGTGAACCATTGATCTACAGGAAAATATGAAAGTTGTAGGAAGGGAATTATGAAATGGAATAATCAAAGAGAATGTACACTAAACAAGAAATTCATGCCACAAATTTAAGCTAAATTGGACAAGAATTGCTCAGATAATCACAAAATTAATCATCATTCATTTTAATAAATAATACAATGATTACACAATAAATAGAATTCAGATCATGGGAATAGGATTCGAATCTACCATCTCAATCTCACTGAATAGCTAACTCCGTGCGTCTAAATCACTGCTTGAACTCACTAGTCTAACTCCGGATGTCTAAATCAGTCTACAATCAGTTAACTGATGAGGTAGGTGGGAAAAAGGATCCACTCTCCCTTCCTGCATGAAAAACTGGCACTAGGCTAATTGAAAGCGATCTAACTGATTGTAACTATAGTTTGACTCAACATAACTACTTACCAACCACAACCAACTGATGGAGGTTGTTAGTGGCACTCAGAGTGGGATCCTATAATATAGGGATTGGTCTCAGAGGCACATAAACTCATGCATGCACATGTAGTGAGTGGAATATAACCTCTTTGTGTGTCCCACACACTCTATTACAGTAATAACTATCCCCTAAGTTAGGAAAATAGACAAAATAGACTATATTGGACAAAGGAGGATTAATTAATCATAACAGAAAACATAGTTGAAACTCCAAGGCCCCAATCTTGGAATAATTAATTATCTCTAGAGAAGTTATTAGACGTATGTTACTCTAACTTATTAACAATATACATCCATAAATTTGCTTGTACATAAGATAATTGCATTTTCTTTCTTTAGAAACTGGAGCAAAGGAAAGATGGTACTAGCTATAAGATGTTGCTAGTAAACCGACTAAGAAAACATTGGGGTGGTCAACGACTCGTAGATCTGCACGTGCTTATTCAAATACACATGAGGTGATGCAAGGACCATTCTTGGATCATTTATTCACAAGGATTCATAAGTCCTTTATCATTATGGTATGGTCGCCTGCATAATGAAGCGACATCGCTCCAACTTGAAACATAGTTGAAACAGTACATCTGAAAATTGTAGTATTTATGTGTCTGCACATATACTGTTTTGGATCATAAATTCATGGCCTGCATAAAGGGATGGTGAAGGAAAAGAAGGTGAGACTTTTCCAACCAAGAAATGATAATTGCCCAGGTGGCAAAGGAACTATAACATGGCATAGGCGAGGCATTGGTAGCATGGGCGGTGAGGTGGTGCCATCATAAGCAAGACAGAACTGTTGCTCATTATCATATCAAGAAACCAATATTAAATGCTAAAAACTAATTCTAAATCATTCCTAGCATTACTTAGCTTGAAAATTTTAAACAAAATGCCTTTTACAATTACCTAACTAAAATTAAACTTCGCCTCCAAATGAGGCCAAATAAAACCACCAAATAAAAAATTGGTCAATAAAAATTTGGGTGAAACTTAATTAGTTATATAAGAGGCTTTAATTAACAATTAAAAAGATTTGCAAAAAAAACTTAGCTTAACTTCATACAAACTAGCTTTAATAAACAATAATATCTTAGCTTAACTTCAAGGTTTTTAGATCACTCTGCAAAAAAATAAAATGACGGAAAGGCTATTGATAGAGTCCCTACACCAAAACTAATAATAAGGGGATACAAATTAAAAAAACATGTATTAACAATTAAAACTTTTGTTATGTTCCAATGTTTTTTTAATTAAAACTTTATATATATATATAAATTACGTCAGGTTTACATTGGTTAAGCTTAGGTATAATAACATTATGTATAAAAAGTAATAATTTTGTTATTAAATCAAAACAAAATTGTGATTAGTAAATATTTTGCATTTTGATTAATATAATATTTTTTAAATAAAATTATCTTTAAATAAACATATTTATAAAATTATAATAAATCTTTAATATTTCAAATACATTATATATAAATTTTAATATATTTTAATATAAAATTAAAATTTATCATATTTTTTAATCAATCCTACGTAAATAAAAGCATATAAATTTTAATAATAATTTTCTTCACACATTATAATAATTTTAAATGATTTATTTGAATAAATATAATTGGTTAATAATTAATGTTTTCACTTTTTTTTACATGATAGAGTTGATTTTATAACATGATGATATGAGAAATGATTTGATGTTTTATATTCAACCATACTTTGATTCTCCATGATAGTAGGTGTTGGCATGTATTTCCTAGCAAAAAAAAGATCTTGATGTCTTATAAAAGAGAGATTTTTGTTTAGTATGAGATAATGATGAACATTTAAGCAATATGGTAGTATATTTTGTTAGGAACAAGATGTTGGTGAAAAGTGGGAGTTCTCGCCTCCTGCACTTGCCTCAGGGAAATCTAGAACTCATGCACTTGCCTCAAGAAAAGCTAAAACTCCCATTGGTAAATAAGTTTCTGGGCAACATGTTTACAAAATATTGCGCATAAGATTATGAAAGAATATTTAAGCCTTTAACCAATGATGGAGCTAGAAACCGCTATGCATTCCTATGAAGGGCTCCCCATACCTCATTTCAATCTATATTATATGTATCCCTTAGTAGCCATTTGAGTGATTTTTGGTAAAAATTATGCACTCAACTATGACCAACTTAATCAATTTAATGATTTAAAACTTTGGTGTTTAAAAAAATAAAAATCAAATTAATGTAATTTATAAAAACAAAATATTTGTCATCCAACCATCCTAATACATTATTCACCCACCAACCAACACATTAATTTGGCTTAAATACTAGGCCATTAACTCCCCAATTACTATAATTAATTGTAGTTTAGCATGGAAAACTATGGTACAATATACTTATACACTAATACCTAACCCCCTCACCCACATATCCTTTAATAATTATTCAATTAACCCATATATCCTTTAAGAATTATTCAACTAACCCCTAACAGTACAAAATAATCTAAATAATCTAGATGTGAATGAACATATTTAGGGTTGTATTGAATATTTCATGTGCATCATATGAAACAATACAACTATATTTAATTCAACGACTATATAATCTAAAATATATTAGCGTATTTATCTTGCTAATGATATAGAGCAAGATATTCATAGACTATGAGCTATATTTTTCACTATTTCAAGAGGTGGCTACTAAGTAGAGCCTTCATGACTTTTCCAAAAAAACAAGTTTTGAGCCTTTGCAGACCGTTATGTTGATAAGTTGTTATGTTATCTTAAGTGAGTATAAATTCATAGTTTATGTCAATATAATATACATAAATGTTTAATTTTCAATGCACTTGATGTATTTTCTTGAATATTAGTCAAATTAGCACAATTTTGGTGTAATAGACATTATCTTTGGCATAATCAATAATAATTTTGGTCTAACAATCAAAAGAATCATGGAAGAACTCAGACCTCTTTATAAATCACTACATTTATACATTATTGCTTTTGGAAAGGCCTTGATACAATTTCAAAGAATGCATTTTTTGCAAAGGATTTTTTATTTCAATGAACTCAAGATAAATGACTTTAAGATAAAATAAATTTATCAATGATTTGTTTGTTTTTATTTTTATTACTTCTTGAATGAGTTATATAAATCGAATATATTTACTTTTTAACATGATTTTGCACTGAAGGATTCTAATATAAAACGTCCAACATAGGTCAATCAACATCGACATTACTTAATGCATTAACATATTCGCATACTCCTCACGGGAACCAAAATTTTGTTAAAAGATTAAATTTTTTTTTTCTACAAATAGTTCATTGAGAAAACTGTTTCCAAAATGCTAATTGACATTTTCCTCTTAGACAACCTCTATGCCTTAAAAGACAAATTCTCTATCTCACTCGTTATATATATATTTTTCCTTTATAAACATAAAACAAACAAATTGGACATTCATTAAAATTAATCAAAACCCCATGTTCATAGGGGCATAAACTCTCTAAGTGAAGTGATTCATGACTTCACTATGGCTTATGAAATTTCTTTTATTTTCTTGTAAATGCTAAATAAGAATGGATAAGGACTCTCTCGAGCCCACATGTAATAGCTAGGAATGATTTAGTTGAGTAAACTCAACAAGTAGTTAGTGATATGTCAGTGAATTGTAGAGGTTAGTAGAGTTAATAAAGAATCTGTTCCTACTTCGTAGGATCTGGAAAGAGAATAGGAGTTATGTTAAATGCAATTCGAGTGATCTTGGGAGGGCGCTGAGGTTAGCTCGAGAGTTTTATTTTGGGGGAATAGCTCATAGAAGCTCAGTAGCTCACAGAAGCTTTGGGAAGCTCGTGAGTTAGAGGAGGAAATCGAAGAGGAGGGATCAAAACGTGTTGGTTTCCTGGATCAAATACAAATCAGAACGGTGGCATCTGATTTTTGTAGTCGATCTCTGTATCTTCAGACTTTGTGGAGGTTTTCATCGAATTTACAAATATTGTGTTGAATTTAAGAATGAATAATTTTGATAGAACAGATTTTGAATGATTGAAATCATTTGCTTGTTATTCGTCTTATAAATTGATAGGAAGATTGTATAAATCACTTGTTGACTGAGTATTTACAGTCTTGGAGAGGTAATTGTTCATCAGATTGAGGTATTATTGTGAAACTTTTGAATTTTCACAAGAAATTGAGAAATTGCAGTTAGATTTCTTTGGGTTAACGCGAGGGGTCATTGAATTATTTATACACAATAAATCAAAAGTTTCTATGCGTTTTAAAGACTGATCGACGGTGTGATATATCACTTAAACTAATTGATAAATTAAGCCTTGAGAAATCTGTTGATGCATTGTAATATTTGTTGGTAGAATTAGTGTTTTTGCAGCGCAGAGAACAAAGGGTGGTGTTATACAGAGAATTGATAGTCCCTGAGTTTTTAGAAGAACCAATCGACGGCTCCTCTGCGCTTTGAAGGAAGATTGACAGTATATATTGATTGGGTATCTCAGTCAAAGGACCATATAACAAACCAACTGTTTGTCATCGCAATGAGCCCTGGGTTGTGGGCTGTTGTCACAAGGTAAGGATATTGTGAGGTGCATAAACAAATTAGCATTCAACGACCCAAGTGTCAAGGAATAGAGAGTTATACACCAGCAGGTTGGGCGCTATAGCCAAGAAGCACTAAATAGTTAAAATAGTCAAATGCCAATTCTTAAATGCTTGAAGTGTGATATGTTAGGAGTACTATTGGCGGTGGTTTCCAAAGATGGTGGAACAAATAGACTAGTAATAGTTTATTAGTTTGACCTTATCCCATACATAATATCTTGTTTATGTTTGTTACAGCAGTCCCCAGAGGCAAATTTTTAACATTTTTATATAGCTTGGAAGGTGTTAAGCCTGAAAGGTAGCATAATGATTATGTACACTTAATAATGATCCTCACATGAAGGCCTTAGAAGGATTTTAGGCCATCAATTTTTTAGCTATGGGAGCAGGGAAGTAATAGTCTTTATTTCTGAATATTGTGGATTTATATTTATTGAGATTGTAATTTTGTTTTTCTTGAATGAAAAGCAAGATTGAGCTTACTCCTGTACTACTCACAGATTTAGAAAAATTTATTATTGACAGTAAGATTGTGTCCAGAAATGATTTTTTTTTCCAGGAGATGGAGGTCAGAGTTGGAAGAGGTAGGGGCAGGCGAGGAATACCTATTTCCAATGCATATTTGAGAGATGAGGTAAGAACTCTGAGAGCAAGGCCGGAAGCCTTAGAAACTCACAGACATCATGAGCACAATGGAGACACAAGTGATAAAGAGGTACTTGAAGAGGAGGAGATAACTACAGAAACTCACGAGGTAAGAATGTTGAAGTCTATCTTTGGTGCAGGTTCTAGCTCAAGAGCAGATGTGCCATTCTATAGTGGAAGCTTGAATCCAAAAGAACTGACTGACTGGATCAATGCTATGAACAAGCACTTTGATTTTTCTGAAGTGAAGGAGGACAAGAAAGTTAGATTTGTTGTCACAAGGCTAAGAGTGCATGCATGCTTGTGGTGGGATGGTGTCCAAGAGGAGAGAATCTTGAAGAACAAAGCAAGGATAAATAGCTGGAGAAGAATGATAGCTAAGTTGAGAGGTAAATTTCTTCCTCAAGATTATAAGTTGGTTTTGTTTTGGAAAATGCAAAATATTTAACATAAATCAATGACAGTTAGGGAGTTTACTGAGGAATTTTATAAGGTGAATATTACATCAGGTCATATAGAGGATACACCTGAGAAAGTTTCCAGGTATGTAAACAGTCTAAGGTTTGATATACAAGATGATCTAAGTTTGTTTTCATTAAGATATGTTGAAGAAGCATATCATATTGCTATGAAGGTTGAGGAGAAGATGATGAGAAAGAAGGGTCATAAAGCAAATGTAAGAGGGTCTGGAGGAAGGGAAAATCAACATAAATGTGAAGCTAGCAGTTCAAACCAGCAAGTACAGCCTGACAGAAATAATGATAACAGAGGTGGAAGAAATGCTTCAAGAGGAAGAGGCAAAGGAATAGGTGGACACTTGAGATGTTATACATGTGGGAATCTTGGCCATATGTCATGGGATTTTCTAGAGAATGTTTCCAAACAGAGAGGAGCACAAGTTGTGCATGCTAAACCTAAAGCTCCAAAATAATTAGAAGTGGCTAAGAATAACCCTAAACAAGGTGAATCCTTGTTGATGAGGAAGGTAATTGATGAGTCATTCTAGAGGAGGAGCCTGTTGAAGACAATTTGCAAGGTTGAAGGTAAGTGCTGTAAATTAATTATTAACACTGGTAGTACTGATAATATGGTGTCTATAGAGATGGTGAAGAATTTAAATTTGAGGAAGACAATACATCCAAAACCCTACACGGTTGCATGGCTGTAGAAAGGTCATCAAGTTCTTGTGAAAGAACGATGCCAGGTAAAGTTTCCGATTCGAAGCTACTAGGATGAGGTAAGATGTGACATTATTGAGATGGATACTTGTCATGTTCTATTGGGGAGGCCTTGGAAGTTTGATAGGGAAGCAGTGCATGAGGGTAAGAGGAATGTCTATTCCTTTGAGATAAGTGGGAAGAAACGTAGTCTTCATCCATTCAGGGGTGAGCAAGAAGATGTTAATAATCAGCTCCTGATGATTAATGATAAGAGATTGGTGAGTGATTAGAAAGATGAAGCAAAGGTAATAGAAATTTAACAAGTAAATGATTATGAGGTTGAAGTGACTAATATGGTGTGCAGTGATTGGTTGAAAGATAGAACAAATCAACAAGAAATGTCCAGTGCAAGCATTGCATTAATGGAGGAAGAACAGTATGAAGTTAGAAAAGATGATGGAAAGTTTATGGTTAAAGAAATCACTAAGGATAGTGATGTGATAGAGGAAAGAAGAAGGGAAGAAGGCCAAAGAAATCATACATAGAATTCTTGGATGGCAGACATCATTATGTTAATGAGTTTTCTGTTTGTTTTTGTAACACCGAGAATGAATTGTTTATATGTAGATAAAGGAGAACCTGTTGCCAATTTGTTTGCAGGTCAGATGAAAGAGGATTTCGAATGTTCAATGAAGTCTAAACACATGCTAGAAGAACCAAAGGATCCATTACATATACAGTACAGGGAAACATGGCTAAAGGGACTGTTCAAGATAAGAACACTTCCTAGGATTATCTCTTGGGTATTTGTTGCAAACCTATAGAAAAACAATAGAGAGGGAGCTCATGGACAGGAGCCCATGAAAATTTTCAAGCTGGAGAATCTGATGCAAGGGCATAAATTGTCTAAGTGAAGTGATTCATGACTTCACTATGAATTATGAAATTTATTTTATTTTCTTGTAAAAGCTAAATAATAATGGATAAGGACTCTCTGGAGCATTCCACATGTAATACATAGGAATTATTTAGTTGAGTTAGTTGAGTAAAATCAACAAGTAGTTAGTGATATGACAATGAGTTGTAGAGGTTAGTAGAGTTAATAAAGAATCTTTTCCTATTTTGTAGGATCTGGAAACAGAACAGGAGTTATATTAAATGCAACTCAAGTGATATTGGGAGGGGGCTGAGGTTAGCTCGAGAGTTTTTTTTGGGATAGCTCATAGAAGCTTAGTAGCTCACAGAAGATTTGGGAAGCTCGTGAGTTATAGGAGGAGATCGAAGAGGAGGGCTCGAAATGTGTTGGTTTCCTAGAGCAAATACAAATCAGAACAATGGCATCTGATTTGTGTAATCGATCTCTTTATCTTTAGACTTTGTGGAGGGTTTCATTGAATTTACAAATATTGTGTTTAATTTAAGATTGAATAATTTTGATAGAGCAGATTTTGCATGATTAAAATCATTTGTGTGTTATTCGTCTTATAAATTGATAGGAATATTATATAAATCACTTGTTGACCAAGTATTTACAGCCTTGGAGAGGCAATTGTTCATCAGATTGAGGTATTATTGTGAAACTTTTGAATTTTCACAAGAAAATGAGAAATTACAGGTAGATTTATTTGGGTTAACACGCAGGGGTCAATTAAATGATTTATACATAGTAAATCAAAATTTTCTATGCATTTTAGAGACTGATCAATTGTGTGATAGATCACTTAAACTAATTGATAAATTAAGCATTGATAAATCTGTTGATACATTGTAAGATTTGCAGGAAGAATTAGTTTTTGGCAACGAAGAGAACAAAGGGAGATGTTATACAGATCATCGACATTCCCTGAGTGTTTAGAAGAACTAGTCAACAACTCCTGTGCATTTTGAAGGCATATCGACATTATATATTGATTGGGTATCTCAGTCAAAGGACCGTATAACAAACCAAATTTCTCTCATCGCAATGAGCCCTTGGTTGTGGGTTGTGGTCATGAGGTAAGGATCTTGTGAGGTGCATAAACAAATTAGCATTCAAAGAACCAAGTGTCAAGGAATACAAATTTATACACTAGCAGGTTGGGCGATATAGCTAAGAAGCACTAAATAGTTAAAACAGTAAAATGCCAATTCTTAAATGCTTAAAGTACTGATATGTTAGGAGGAGTATTGGTGGTGGTTTCCAAAGATGGTGGAACATCTAGACTAGTCATAGTTTATTAGTTTGACTCTTTCCCATACATAATATCCTATTTATGTTTGTTACAGTAGTCTCGAGAGGCAAATTTTTAACATTTTTATATAGCTTGGAAGGTGTTAAAACTGAGAGGTAGCATAATGATTATGCACACTTAATAATGATCCTCACATGAAAGCCTTAGAAGGATTTTAGGCCTTCAATAACATTCAACCCAGAAGCAAACTATAATATTCCCTTTTATGTTATATATAAGCATTGATCCACAATGAAAACTCTATAAGATTCCCTTTTATAAAGTTAAATTTTAACATTGAACCTCAATGCAAACTCTATAATATTTCCCTTCTCATATTAGTTTTCTTTGGAAATTTGTAATTTCCCCAAAATTGAAAAAAAAAATGTAGTCTAGTTAAATACTGTCTACTATGGACATTAATTCATCTTCTACGGAATATGTCGGTCATTGTTTACTACGTCGAAGTGTCGTAAGCTGTCCTTACCTTTTTATGTGTTTTCCTATGTAATTGCTGATGTAATTATGCACTATGTTTATTTTACTTGAAATGGTTTAAACAATTACTCTTCTAGTGGTTACTATTTATCATACATGTGCGTATGCTCGTTCAGTTGTATCTTACTTTCTGGTTATATGCTTTGTTCATTGTTTATGGAAAGTTTTGACTTGACTTTAACTGTCAAGGGGTGGAGTGGCAGGATTTGTATCCCTTATGGGACCACTTGGAGAGGTAACTAGTTCTACATGTTACGGGGTTCACTTAGTTCATGTTTGAACTAATGCAAACTTCTCCTTTTTGTGCAGGTTCATTATATGGCGGAATATAGCTACAACAACTAAACTTGACATCCTACGGCATGCTATCCATGCTACACTATCCTATTCCTATTGAAGACAAAGGACTAAATTCATGGCCTAACTATTCCTACTGCTATTTGTTACATAGAGTGGGGGTCGTAAGACCTGAATATATACAGTTGACATTAATATTGTGGATTGAGACTATGATAATTTTTATCCCTTTGATATTTATTTATAACATATAAATTGTATTATGTAAAGCCTAAAGTTATAGGCTTAAGTCATAAGACTTGTCAGCCATTATATTAAGCTTTGTAAATATTATTGTTTATGTGGAAAACCCCTCATGGCATATTCCATATGCCATGAAAAAATGGATTAACTATTCCAACTAGGGTTTTGATGGAGGTTTTATGAAAATTCACAAATGTTGGGGTTTGGACTATATGGCTGTGGGTAAAAATTACGTTGATAGTGGAAGACAGGGTGGCACAATTAATACTCCTTGAGATGGGGCGAAAATGAGCCCTAAGCTTTGGTTTGTCGTTGTTTGGGATTCATTTGTCTCTGATGTTGGTTGTCTACATGGTTTGGCTCTTGGGGCTCATCACAACATGGATGAACAAGATCACTCTATGCTGGAAGGTATTCTCTTATTCTATTTTTGCAACGTTATATTGTTGTTTTCTTTGGGTTGAGGATTTAGCATACTTCTAATGGTGCTCTGTTTCAAAATGAAGGTGACAGGGTGGCTTCCATTCACGTCTCATTGGTGTTTACAGGACTATCTATGACACCCTTCCATGGGTGAGCCCCACGATAGCTTAGGATTTTTACCTATGCTTGTAATGATTAGAAGAGATTTGAGCCCCGTGTTAAAAGGGTTAATGTTGTGAATATTTGGTTATGGGTTCGACTGTATGAGTCCCTTGTGATAATGGGCATTCAGGGATGCATTGTAAATACTATTTTGATGTCGATTTAAGTGTGGAGACTTTGAGATATGTCTATCCAGACAAAGACTCAGCTATGTAATCATTCTTTGTTTTGGTATCTTAAACATATGGTTTGATAAGTTAATGGGAGTTGTGCATTTTGGTTTATTTAATGTTCATGGGTTTATTGTAGCTACAAACCTTAGCTTGGCATACGATTTTATAACTTTGGAAAATGTCATGGATGTATCAACATTGACAGTAGGGTTTAAATAAGTTCTTTTGGTATTTAAGAGGGTTCGGGTTTTATTTTTAATGTTTATTATGGTGGGGTTTTACCTCTCGGCCATGAGCCTTAATATGGAAACGCAACATATATATTTTGTTTGTTTTATTTAACATGGAACTATGATAGAGTAGAAATTTTGATAATGGTTTGTAAGCTAGGTTTTATAGTTAAGATTTGATACCTACGATTCAACCTTGAATACGCAGTCTGTGTATAAATTGATGGATATTACATTGCGTAATTAGTTATGTTAGGGTATTTTATATTTTGTTGTTTTAAAATCGATCCCTACAGGATTTGATTCCTCGGTAATTGTTTGATTTAGTTTTCATGTTGTAAGTAGCGTGAGCCTATAGGATTCGATCAAGGGGTGTCGAATGTGTGGATTGGGGTTTCAATACAGCGTGCGTGTGTTTTTGTTTCCACAGAGATACTAACAAGATTCAATCCTGGCTCCGTTAAATCGATACGTTGTTTAAAAGTTTGTTTTTATTACGTATAAAATCGATTCTTAGTTTGGTAGTAAATAGTAGATATATTTGATATAATAGTTAGGCCTACGATCGTACCTTAATAGGTCTCGATGGCTGGCATGTTATGTAGAGAGTTTTATAATGGGAAATATTGTTTGTGGTTTGTTCGATAATTATCTTCATTATGTTATTTGTAGGTTTAGGGTTTAACTATGTTAATTCTTTTTATCTCATTTATGCTACAACTATATAGAATAGTTTCGATGGTTGAAATAATGAGCCTGCTAGAAATATGAAATCTTCTAGCAGAGAAGATGTAGGGTTGGATTTTAATGATGATAATTTAGTTTCTGTGCATTTTAATTAGTTCTTTGGTTGATAGTTTAATAGTTAATTTAATGTGGTTTATGTACATATAAACTCTGTTTTTTACTCTTGTATTTAAGTTGAACAACAACTAGGAAACCTAGCTAACTAAAATAATCTGAAATTCTATTAAAACAAATATGCTCTTTAGAGAAGATTCAATTTAGCATGTAAATGATTAAATAATAATGCAGAATTAACAGAGACTAAATTATCCTATGGTTTTGAAAACTGATAAAAATATAGGTGACCGTCTATCATTATGAACATGAATAAGATCTATATTTCCCTAACTAGAAAATCACGTTTTAAGTAATCAAAATAACATAGCTATAATAGACAGATACTGTTTATCCTTCCATAATTTAATCCCTTCATTTAATAAGAAAAATTGTTTAATTTATAGGGAAGTTCAAGAAACCTCATACCTGCAAGTTGAAGCTATTTTAATGGTTGGAAAACCTTGCACACTCAAATGCACATAATTAACAAGGAAATAGACAGTTCTAACATCTATTTAGATAACACAATAACTTGGGAACTACCACGTTCCACCTAACCATGACCCAAAACCATTCTTGGTTTCAATCCGGATCCCCTCGAGTTGG
Source organism: Pseudotsuga menziesii (assembly GCA_001517045.1). Classification (NCBI taxonomy): domain Eukaryota; kingdom Viridiplantae; phylum Streptophyta; class Pinopsida; order Pinales; family Pinaceae; genus Pseudotsuga; species Pseudotsuga menziesii. The sequence goes on from LPNX010401423.1 coordinate 88,670, forward strand.
TTCCAACATGCAAGTAGCTTAGAGCTCCTAGGGTAAGGCTTCTGTATCTGCGATAATAGGTTTTGTATTAGTTTTCTTTTTCTCTTAGGAAAAATACTCTCCAAGAACTCTCTTGAGAATAATAAGATAGAATCATGGAATAATCCAAAGATCCCCAAGCCTCTCTTTGGCTTGGGTCTTTATAGACATACTTTTTAGGAAAATGGGCAGTTAAATCGAGAATCATTTGTTTTCTTGAAATAACCTTTTTTACTTAATTTAGGTAATTTTTAATATTTATTTAAATTTATCTTAGGAGATTTTGCCTAGTTCCTACTTTGACTATTGTAGGTATTTAATATTTAATTAATGTTAGTAATAATACTAATATATAAATCCTTTCATTATCACTTATAGTTACTGTTATTATTACTTGTGCTTACTCTTTTATACATATTATGTATAAAATATATATTTATATATATATTTGTTAACATTTTTACTTTAGGTATCATATAGCATGATCCCTAACCACATGACACTTTTCTTTTAGCTTATAGTCACTTCTTTATTAAGGCCTTTAGGTAGCGGTTAGGTCAACTACGTTAGGAAACTCTAAACCTCCTTACATGTTGGATTACCTCATTTAACATGGTAGTTCCTCAATACTTAATGAGATACATAAATTCAAAATTTCATTTAAGCACTTAGAAATAAGTAAGATGTAATCAATGTTTTATCAGATTCGTTTTCCCTCAACATATTAATTTTTTAGTAACTCGTAGCATTTATCCAGAGACCATACTCAATGCTAAGAAATAGGGTGATACAAAATTAGTGCAATTCCATAGCTCCTCACTCAACACTAATGCCAGGATGTATTTGTAGGATACACCTAGGGATACAATGGCAAAGGATCCGATGTTCCAGAGCATGTGCTCAAAATCAACTTGGAATGCTCTAGGGATTATGCCCAACACTTCCAATTCTTATATTTTCATGTGATTCAGAGCTTCCTACTCAACAAAAAGGTTGAATAACTCATGTTCTCTAGAGCCTCTCGCTCAACACAACATTAAAATACTCATGTGCTCCAAATCCTCTCACTCAACACAAACATCAAATACTCATGTGCTCCAGAGCTTCTTGCTCAACACAAACATCAAATACTCATACTCTCGAGAGATTTTCTCTCAACACAAAACATCAAATATTCATGTGCTTCAGAGCTTGCGCTCAAGACAAGCCTCTCATCAATTATGTTCTTGAGGGTCCATTCCCAACACATGCAATCATATACATAAAACATATGCAATTGGATTACGCCCAATATATTGATGAAATCATCATTCTCATGTGCAGTGAGGTCTTATGTCCAATATACCAAATAAAACATCCAAGCAACATCATAAGCAATGTGGCTTATACCCATAAGTGTCAGGTCAAAAATTTGGGATATTACATCCCTCTCCGCTTAGAACAACACCGTCCCTGGTGTTCTAGGGACTAAGAATGAAATCATGAAATAAGGCGTTGTAATCCTCTCTCATGGTGGATTCATTGTCCCAATTATCCTCATCAGCCTCAAAGTACTTCCATTGCACTTTCAACTGGACTATGGTGTGCTTCCTGAGCTACAACTCTCTCTTGTCCAGTATATGAAGGGGTTTAGGTACAAACTCCCCTTCAGGTTCCACCTGTAACAAGGACCAATCAATCACATGTTTAGTATCATATAAATATTTATTTAATAAGGATGCGTGTAAAACATTATGAACTCTTATGTGAGCAGGTAAAACTAGTTCATATTCCACTGGCCCTCTCTTGGGCCAGTATCTCAAAGGCTTCACAAAATCTTTGTGCTAACTTTCCACACCTTCCCAAGCTCAATGCGCTTATTTTTTCTTTTACTTTCAAGTAAACATGGTCACCTATCTGATAATATTTATCTTTTATTTTTGTATCCGCATAAATCTTCTAGTGGTATTGTGCTTCTTTAAGGTTCAATTGGACCTTGGTAACCAATTGTTCCAAGTTCTTTAGTAAGCCAGGCCCTAACATGAGTCGATCCATCGGGCTATCCCAAGTAACTGGTGTTCTACACTTTCGCCCATAGAGTACCTCAAAGGGACTCATCTTGGTGGAGGTCTGGTATCCATTGTTATATGCAAACTCTGCAAGAAGCAGGTAATTTTTCCACTTGGTGGGGTTGTTCATGACATTCATCCTAAGCATGTCCTCTATAATCTGGTTTACCCATTCTGTCTTCTCGTATGTCTGTGGGTGGTAAGAAGTAATAAAGTTCAACCACGTATTTAATAAGAAGAATAAGGATCTCCAAAAACTCTCGGTAATATTTCTATCTCAATCTGAGATGATTTCCTTGGGTATCCCATGCAATTTGAATATCTCCTTTAAGAAGATGTCAACAATGTGTATTTCCTTGTAGGTCGACTTCACAGGAATGAAGTGTTCTTCTTTTGAAAACTTGTCAACTACTACAAATATAGAATCATTTTGCTTCTTACTCTTTGGTAGACCTGTGATAAAATCCATACTAATGACCTCTCACTTCCATTCCAGAATGGGTAACAACTGTAGCAATCTTAAAGGATGATGGTGCTCAGCTTTGACCAGTTGACATTCTTGGCATTTTGCGATAAACAACACTATGTTGGCCTTTAACTTAGGCTAGAAATTTTTTTTCTTTAATGCAGATATCATCATTTGATATCCTGGATGCCCCGAGTAGGGTGTCCAATGAAATTTCGTGAGGATGGTGGACCTAATGTCCCCTCCTTCCGAAGCATACAATATTTCTTTGGACCACAATAGTCCTGCTTTGTCTATCTTGTAATCCTTTTATTGTTGAAACAACCTGTCTTCTTGAATCTTCTTGAGGATTTCAACATAGAAAGGGTCAACTCTATTGGTCGTTCTAATCCTCTCATGTAAATGTGAATTGGTTTGGATTAAAGTCACCTCATATATCATATGACCTCATCGTATTAAAGCATCAACACTTTTTTTCTCCTTTCCCTTTATATGATTTATCTTGAAATGATACTCACTAAGGAAAGCCAACCATCTGGCCTTCCCAGCATTTAGATGCAGTTGCTCAAATAAATACTTCAGACTCATATTGTTTTTTTTCAGAAGAAAGTTTTTCCCCATGAGGTAGTGCCTCCACATATTCGAGGCGTGGATGATGGCTTCTAACTCAATATCATGGGTGGTTTAGTTTTTTTCATGTTATTTTAACTTCTGCAATTCATAATAGATCACACAATCATTCTGCAAGAGGAATCCTCCGAGCCCTTCCTTGCTTGCATTCGTGCAAACAACGAAATCCCAATCGGGATCCACAATTCAAATTATTTGTGCAGTCGTCAAAACTTGTTTAAGCTTATGAAAAATTTCCTTGCACTTGATCGTCCATAAGAACTTGTTTGCCTTCTTTTGTAAATCAATCATGGGACAAGTTATCCTCAAAATTTTCTCAATGAACTTTCGGTAGTAACCGGCTAATCCCAAAAAGGACCTAATTTCAGTGACACTAGTGGGGCTAGGCCAATCCTCTATGGCTTTAATATTCTCTCGGTCCATGACTATCCCCTTCTCGAAGATGATGTGACCCAAGTACTGTATCTGTGGTTTGTAAAAATCACATTCAATAAACTTGGCATAGAGCTGGAGTTGTCGTAACACCTGTAGTACTATGCGGAGATGCTCCTCGTGTTCATCTTTACTCTTAGAGTAAACTAGGATGTCATCTATAAATACGAAAACAAACTTATCCAAGTATTTGATGAATATATTGTTCATCATACACATAAATTTTGTGGGTGCATTGGTTAACCCGAATGGCATTACTACAAACTCGTAGTGTCCATACCTCATACGAAAGGCGGTTTTATGAATATCCTCGTCACAAATCTCTACCTAACGGTATCCATATCGTGGGTCAAACATCGAAAATATATTGGCTCCTCCTACTTGATTGAACAAGTCATCGATCCTAGGGAGTGGGTATTGGTTATTGATGGTCATCTTGTTAAGTTGGTAGTAATCGATGCACATCCATATCGTATCGTCCTTCTTCTTTATGAAAATTACCATTTCTCCCCAAGGGGACACACTTGGTCGGATGTATCCCTTCTCAATCAACTCCTGCAACTGCAGTTTGAGTACCACCAAATCTAGTGCATTCATGTGGTAAGGGGATTTTGAAGCCAAAAATGACCCTGGTGTCATTTCTATGGAAAACGCTAGGTCTTGTTTCAGTGGCAATCCTGGTATCTCCTCCAAAAATACATTCGTGAATTCTACGAGAACTAGAAAGTCCTTAATGTGCTTGTAATATCCCAAATTTTGGACCGAACACTTATAGGCATGTTCCTATTGATTGTGATGATTATCTTGATGTTTTATTTTTATATATTGGGTCGAAGACCCCACTAGATATGAACATGATGATTTGTTTTATATATTGGATGTAAGCCAATTATTGATGATATATATGTATGCTTGTTTGTGTTGGGCGTGGACCCTGAAGCACATGATTGATGAGATGTTTTGTGTTCAGCAAGAAGCTGTGGAGCACATGAGTGATTGATGATTTGGCTTGAGCGATGAGCTCTAGATCACATGAGTGATTGATGATTTGTGTTGAGCGAGAAGCTCTGGAGCACATCATTAATTACCTTTGTGTTGAGAAATAAGCTCTAGAACACATGAAAAGATAACTTGAAGTGTTGGGCATAAGCCATGGAGCCTTCTAGGTTGATGTTGAACATAAGCTTTGGAGCATCGGATCCTTGGCCATTGTATCTCTAGGTGTATCGTACAAATACATCCTAGCATTAGTGTTGAGTGAAGAGATCTAGAATTGTGCTAGGTTGTAACTCCTTGTTAAAGTGTTGAGTGTGGGATCTGGTAAGCGCTATGGGTTACTGAAAAGAATTTAATAACTTCCGAGTGAAAACGAATCGAGAAAAATATTGATCTCATCGTACTTATTTATAATTGATTAAATGAAATTTTGAATTTTTGTATTCTCATCAAGTACTAAAGAACTACCACGCTATACGAGGAAAATCCAACATGCAAGGATTTTTAGAGTTTCCTAGCCTAGAATACCTAACCTTCTACCTACTTGACCTTAATGAAGAAGTGTCATTAAGTCTAGGGATCACGGTATATGATGCCCAAAGAAAATGTTAACAAATGTTATATTGTTATGTATTTTATACATGGGATGTGTAAAGAATAAATATATTAATAATATTAATGATGAAAGAAAGAAAATATCCATCCATTATTATTTATTATGTAAAGATAATAAATAGTCCAAAACCTACAAAAGTCTAATTAGGAACTAGTTGAAAGTTCCTCAGTTAAAATATTAAAAATTACCCAAAGTAATTAAAAAGGGGTTAAATTAAGAAACCAAGGCTTCTTGATTTAGCTGTCCCTTTGATCGAAAATTCTGTCTATAAAGACTCAAGCCAAGGAAAGGCTTGGGGTTATGATCTATCATTTGGAGGAGTCATTTTCTCCATGTTTTTCTCTCAAGAGAATTATTAGAGAACATTTTCCTGAAAGGAAAAAGGAGAATTGATCTAGACCTGATATACTAGATAGGAAACCCTACCTTAGCAAATCTAATCTACTTGCATGTTGGAGTCCATCTTGAGGGGATCCAGATTAAAACTAGGAATGGTTCTCGGTCATGGTTGGGTGGAACGTGGTAGTTCCTAAGTGATTTGGTCATAAAAAACAGAGGTCATATCTTCCTTGACCTGTTAATGCTAGTTATTTGAGTGTGCAGGTTCAACCATTAATAGAGCTTCAGGTTACAAGTATGAAGACCTAAAATATCTATTCTAATTTCCTAGAATAAATGCTATCTATGTTAGGTAAATGATTACATTGCATTTCCTAACCCAATGTATATGTTTCTCTGTTTAAATATGCTATGGTTTGTATTTTAAAATATTAACCCTAGGTTGTAAGTGATTTTCTATATCAGGTTATCCAGGGTTTATTTATTGGTTTACTTCTGCAAGTTAATTTATTTACATATGTTCATCAAGGGTTCTCCACCCTAGTTTTAATTTCTGTATTAGTTTTACTAATGAAAATGGGTTAAGTACAAACTAGGTTTTATTCCAGATCTATTACTTATCTGCTCCTTTGGTCTTTATACTCTACTGACATATTCCATTTGTTAGTAGAGGCATGTTTTAGATTTACATAAACTAGTTCAGAGGTAAGCTACATATATACCTATAAGTATAAACTTACAACCTAGATAACCTAATATATTATCTACAAACTGAACTACTATATATATATATATATATATATATATATAGAAATCAACAGTAAACAAATCAGAATACTATCTATAAGTATACATCAACAGTTATAGAATGGAATTATGAATCTAATCAATTAACTACAAACTATAAATTATTCCTAAGATAAATACACCAGTAAAGACCTTCCAAGGTCTACATATTTAAATACAAGATAATTGCTAAAGCATTCAATTAAAGTTAACATTATCATAAACAACGAACAGAGTGAGTATCTTGGCCATTCTTTGGTCCAAAGATCAAGTCTCTTTTCATTATTTAAAATCCATAGGCTTATAACATAAATCCACAAAATCAAAACTTGTGAATAAAAATCGAATAGTCTCATTTAAATATCGCTCACAGCCATAGTAAAACAATTAACCGAAATAATAGCATAATCATTAAGTAATCTGCTCAATAATTTCATAAGGTCGCAGGAATGAATCCTGTAGACTATCATTTCTAATCGTTACATAACCATGAAACCATCATATTAAAAACCCCAATATAATTTCATACACATGAATCGTTTTCATTTATAAACCATATCGAAATATCTACACAATCCAAAGTAATTACAAGGGTAGGCATGAATCAAATCATGTGGGCGTCCAAGCCCCAACTCATAGCCATATAAAATAGAACTCGTTACATCAACCGTGAACAGTATTTGAACCTTGTGGGAATTTGCTTACAATAAATCATGGCCACGCTATACACAGAGGGTATGCAGGCTATATTATTAACCTCAATATTTTTAATAACCAACATTTACGCTACAGCTAAGTCATAAGACTTAAAGCTCTGCCCCTGCGTTGTAATCACAGCCTCGGCAAAATTAATTTAAACACACAGTACCTTAAAAGTCAGTCTACAATGACGAAGAATATCGTTGGTTTTCACCTATGGCTCTTTCACATATCCACATTATATACTAATCAACAAAATAATGACAGTAATGCAACCATTCGGAGCTATCGCAACAACCTTGGGGAAGGATCATGCCACTCACAACAAGGCCTCAACCCAAACACTGTCAACTATTACAGCTAAATGAAAAAACTTAATACACAGTCCATCAATGAAGGAGAATGCCAAATATAACGCATAGCAATAAAAAAATAGCGTAGCATAAATTCAACACATACATAGTAGATGTAATAACCATTTCCAAGTCATAAATGTAGTATATATTATGTACAGTATTTCCAATAATGCAAGTCAAGTATTATCCATTCGTGACAAGGGCTATGGCACCATTGCAAGAAATGGTGCTACCTAGGCATAATAGCCCCAAATCAAAAATACAAGTTACAATAACATAAATATATACACAGAGCCTACAAGGACACTAATATTTGCTCCACTGCTTAAAAGAATTCATAAATATAAAAACCCAAGTCTGTTAACATAGGATCGAAGGCGTATCAAAACCCCACAGAGAAGGCCCAAACCAAACGATGAAGACAAAACTCTTTCTGGCTGAGAGATAAACAAGCATAGGCTTGTTAAACAGGCTCACGTTATGCATCACTCATGAACCAGTCGCCAAGTTTTGAGCCACGCTGCTCTTCGACGACCCTGTCACCTACAAACACCAAAGAAAAACAAGGATGAGAAGTATGGACTGTTTACAAACAACAAGATAAAAATCAAATGCTGTCATAAAACCAATGAAGCATACCTTCATCAAAACCAGCAGTCACCTCCATTTTCCATTACGCAGAACCAAGACCAAACCCCAAACAACCAAAATGAAATGACAAGCTATCGTGGAAGCCAAACCCTATGTTGGTTCTGCCACGATCCCTAAGGATCATTAATGGCGCTGGTCTAGTGTCCACTTCCCACCCAAAACCCACACTTCCATAGTTTGTTTTCATTGCAGTAATGATGGTCTCCATCCCCATGCAAGACTTAAACCCCAATCTTATATGGTTCAACCATATGTTAACGCGCCACCGCAAAACTTATTACAAATATAATATATCACAAGGTTTTGTGTAATGTATAGTTCATACAATATATATGCCAACCCAAAGTTTAAATACCAAGTATAATATATAATTGATACCGCATAACCATAGGCTTAAGCATTGAAGCTTGATTTACCATATGCAATAAGCATTAAACTTGAGAACCATGGCATATGAAATATGCCATGGTAATAATCATGTTTAAAATCAAAGGTGAAATATGCCATGGTAATAATCATGTTTAAAATCAAAGGTTGATCTTTTAGCCCAAGTTCATAACTTGCCCAGAAATAAATAAATGTTATGTTAATGCTTATAATAAAATCAACCTGAAATATAAATACATAATGAAAATACAACATAGATAATTTAACTATGTTACCTCATTACAATCTGAGTCAGTAAGAGACCGTAGTAACAGACATTAAGTATATTTTAAAGATCGAATTGTTCAAGGCTCTTTATCAAGTCTTCATCGCAAGGTAAAACTGCAAGTAAAATGAAAGAGGTGTCGTAGTTCCAAACGAACTCATTAGAGGAAATTTCAACTCAAAATGGGCCTTTTAGCTTTTATTCAAATTCCATGTCATCATGTGTTAGCCAATGAAATTGCTTTAAATTTGAAATACCGTATAGGTCTTAAACAAATTTTTAATATAAATTTGGGGATAGGTATCATAAAAAAAACTACTTTTTTTGTTTGTATTTTTGACATATCTCCCGGTGTTTTTACTCAAATTTTGATCGAGAGAGCTCGTTGGATGCGGAATTAAATTCTGCATCCAACGAGTACCCACTCGGCATACTGTTGACGGACCCCGCTACCCCAAAAACAAGAAATACCTGAAAAAGCGGAATGATGACATCATCATTCCATTTTTTCAGGTATTTCTTGTTTTTGGGGTAGCAGGGTTCATCAAAATTATGCGGAGTGGACATCATCATTCCATTTTTCAGGTATTTCTTGTTTTTGGGGTATCAGGGTTCATCAAAATTATGCCGAGTGGGTACTCGTTGGATGCAGAATTTAATTCCGCATCCAACGAGCTCTCCCGATCAAAATTTGAGGAAAAAGACAAGGAGATATGTCAAAAATACAAACAAAAAAAAGTAGTTTTTTTCTTTTCTTCCTCCAAAATTAATAAATATTATTTTATTATTTTAACTATTATTTTATTAGTTCATTTTAGGAGGCCCATTTTGAGTTGAAATTTCCTCTAATGAAGTATGCCTACATACAAGTAAACACTTTACCTATCAGACCGTTATGGGATAATTAGTCTCGCCACTTTGTCCACTTTGTTTCCACAAACAAAGTTAAGTCAGGACTTTGAAAATAATCAGTAAACTTATGCAGAAAGGAAAAAGTATATAAATAAGTAATTAACAAATATACATCAAAGTACAACCATAAGAAACAAATAGTAATCAACACCATGAATTTGAATGTAAAATACAGTAACAATCCTAACTAAGAGCAAGATAGTAAAATGTAAGAACAACTTACAACCAAAATAGAGATACATTTAATGTACTTATATTCTGCAAGTTAAATAATGTTCCACATAGGTAGTTTTACTAGCCTACTAATTTTTTTTTTCAATTTTTGGGGACATTACAGTGCTGTTCTCTTTCAGCTTCTATGTCCCATATTTTCACTGCAAATAGTTTGCAACCTTTCCTAATGCACTTCTTTGCTTGTAAAGAGGATATCTACCTTACGGAAAATTTCTTAGGTATGCCTTGAATCTTTACCTGATTCCCTTGGCTATCTGTACACAAGATTGACTTGTGCAAACAATCGAGCATGACATGGTGTTTTTCTAACTTGTACATGCCAATAAGTATATCATACAATCCTAAGGGTAGGATGTTCATATTTATTCTAGTGTGAAAACCATTCAGGTTTACCTAACAATATCTGACTATTTCAGAAACCTTTCGTTTTGTACCCATGGGTAATCGCACCAACCAAGATTTCTCATGTTTAACATTGTCTAGTTTACATACATCAACAATTTTAGGTGATACATAGCTCTAGAAAGCACCGGGGTTAGTCAATATTGAAATAGAAGTGTTGGAAACCTCACCTTCTATTGCAACCATGGTAACCTGATGGTCTTCCTGTCGGCCATCCAAGGATCCATAAATCCTTGGTGTTACAGCTATGTCCTCTACCGTTGGTTCTTGTTGTAAGTTGTACAAGAATCCATTAGTCTTGTTCTTACAGTCTTGGGCATAACGGGGCCCTTCGAATTTCCAAAATTTGATTTGCAGTGGGGAAACATTGGATCCCCCATTTGATGATGGTTTGTTAGAATTTGGAGCTTGGTACATATGGATTCGTACCTGTATTGTTGAAGTTCTTATTGGCTGGAAAACAGTTGTTCTATTTTCTGTAGGCAGTGGGTTGAAACCCGGTTTGAGGTTGTCCAAGAAGGTCCTAGACCCTTCTCTACTTATGTTGATGTTTTCTTAGCCCAGCTTCCCATGCTCATAGAAAATCCTAGCTTTGTGTAGGGTGGTGTCCAATGTTTTAGGCATGTCAAATTCAATCCTCTCCCAGAAGTTGGGAGGAAGACATCCTAAAAACTATTGTATTTTCACTTTCTCATCTTTTACCTATGGCACATAATGTAACATATCCAAAAATATGTTAATAAAATCATCCATAGTCATGGAACACATTCTTAACTCATGAAACCCTTTTACCTTTCTGTCGAAGAATATTTTCGACATGTATTTTTCCTGAAAAATACTGTGAAAGTTACTCCATCATATTTCTTTTCCCTCATCTTTCTTGGTATTCTTTAGGTCTCTCCACCATCTAGCTTCTTTTCCATTGAAATTATAGATGGTTATATGGGATTTCATCTCACTCGAGTATTTGTGTACTTCGAAGTATTTGCTCATACCGAGAAGTTGTTCTTCATCTTTTTCCCCGGTGTTCATCTCCCATTCATAGGTTGGGTCTCTTATCTTTATAAATGCTCCCTGGAGGTTGTCATCATTCCTCTATTTCTTTTTGCAAGGAGAAAGGGGATTATCACTAGAAATACTGTGATAATCTCTTTTTGTAGGTTCAGTGGTGTGTTCATCTTTCCCTTCTTCTTTTGGTCTGCTGGCCTGTTTATGACATAAATATTTCTTGAACTTGTTGGTTGAGTGAGTGAGTTTTCCCTGCGGGCTTCCTCCTGTCATGTTCCACAACAAAGCTTCATTAATTTATTTATTTTCTTTTCTTTCATTGATGTTATCATCCTTGAAACTCTATAAGTCTACTTGAAGACATTGTATGGTTTTCAGTATATCAGAATTTAATTCAATCACCATTTATTCTTACTGTGTGTGGGTATTCAGTCTTCCTTGCCGACTTTTTTCCTCTTATGTGTTTATGATCTGAACTGTTCTTTGAATCTTGCAATTTGAAATTTCAATAACATGATTTTTTATGTTAGTTACAAAATTTAAAAATCATAATTTATTTTCTGCAATGAATGTTTGGCATGCCCATTAGGTCTCTTAGTGTTGAAACTGGGCTCTGATAAAACTTGTAATGTCACCAAAATTTGAAAATAAAAATAAAAATTGTAGGCTAGTTAAATACTATCTATTCTGGATGTTAATTCATCTTTTGTGGAATATGCCGATCATTGTTTAATAATTCGAAGTGTCATAAGTTTTCCTTACCTTTCTATGCGTTTTCCTATCTAATTGTTGATGTAATTATGCACTATGTTTATTTTACTGAACTGGTTTAAATGATTACTCTGCTAGTGGTTACTATATATCATACATCCGCTTATGCTCGTTCAGTTGTATCTTACATCCTCATTATATGTTTTGTTCATTGTTTATGGAAAGTTCTGACTTTCCTTTAACTGTCAAGGGGTGGAGTGGAGGGATTTGTATCCCTTATGGGACCACTTGGAGAGGTAGCTGGTTCTACCAGTTGTTACGGGTTTTACTTAGTTCTTGTTTGAACTAATTAAAACTTATCCTTTTTGTGTAGGTTCATTAGATGGCCTAATTTAGCTATGACATCTAAACTTGACATCCTATGACATGCTATCCATGCTACAGTATCCTATGCCTATTGAAGACAAAGGACTAAAGTATTGACCTAACTATTCCTACTACTATTGGTTACACAGAGTGGGGGTTGTAAGACCTGAATCTTTACGATTGACATTATTATTGTGGATTGAAACTATGATAATTTTTATCCCTTTCTTATGTATTTAAAACATATAAATTGTATTATGTAAAGCCTAAAGTTAAAGGATTAAGTCATAATACTTGTAGAACATTATATTAAGCTTTGTAAATATTAGGGTTTATGTGGAAAACCCTTCATGGCACATTACATATGCCATGAAACTATGGCTTAACTATGACAACAAAGGTTTTAATGGAAGTTTTATGCAAAATCATAAATGTTGGGGTTTGGACTATATGGATGTGGTTAAAAATTACATCGATACTGGAAGACAAGGTGGCACAATTAATACTCCTTAGTATGGGTAGAAAACAAGCCCTAAGCTCTAGTATGTCATTGTTTGGGATTTGCTTGTCTCTGTTGTTGGTTTTCTGCATGGTTTGGCTCTTGGGGTTCATCACGGCATGGAGGAACAATCTCACTCTGTGCTAGAAGGTATGCTCTTGGTTTGGTTTTGCAGCATTGTATTATTATTTTCTTTGGGCAGAGGATTTAGAATACTTCTAATGGTGCTCTATTTCAAAATGCAGGTGACAGGGTGGCTTCCGTTCATGGCTGATTGGTGTTTATAGGACTGTCTACGATACCCTTCCACAGGTAAGCCCTATGATAGCTTAGGAATTTTACCTCTGCATGTAATTATTATCAGAGCTTTGAGATCTATGTTAAAAGGGCATTCGAATGTATGAGTCCCTTGCGATAAAGGGAATTTAGGGATGCGTTGTAAATATTATTTCGATGTCGGTTTAAGTGTGGACACTTTGAGACATTTCTGTTGAGACAAAGACTCAACTCTGTAATCATTTTTGGTTTTGGTATCTTAAACATATGGTTTGATAAGTTAATGGGAGATCTTCATTTTGGTTTATTTAATGTTCCTGGGTTTATTATAGCTACGACCCTTAGCTTGGAATACGATTGTATAACTTTGGAAAATGTCGTGGTTGTAACATCATTGATGGTAGGGTTATGAATTATTTTGGCATTTAAGATGGTTCGGGTTTTATTTTCAATGTTGATTATGGTGGGGTTTTACCTCTCGTCCATGGTCCTTAATATGGAAACATAGAATGGATATTTTGTTTGTTTTATTTAACGTGGAACTATGATAGAGTAGGGATTTCAATTATGGTTTTTAAGTTGGGTTTTATAGTTGATATTTCATAGCTACGATTCAACCCTGAATACACATCCTGTGTATAAATTGATGGATATTACACTTGGTAATTAGTTATGTTAGTGTAGTTTATATTTTGATGTTTTAAAACCGATCCCTACAAGATTCCATTCCTAGGTAATCGTTTGATTTAGTTTTCATGTTGTAAGTAGTGTGAGCCTACAGGATTCAATCCTAGGTTGCCTAATGTGTGGATTGGGGTTTCAATATAGCATGGGTGTGTTCTTGTTTTGGAAGAGATGCCAACAGGATTTGATCGTGTCTCCTTTAAATGGATATGTTGTTTAAAAGTTGGTTTGTATTATGTATAAAATCGATTCTTAGTTTGGTATTAAATAGTAGAGATATTTGATATAATAGTTAGGCCCACCTTCGGACCTTAACAGGTCTCGATGGCTGGCATGTTATGTGGAGAGTTTTATAAAGGAAAATATTGTTTGGGATTTGTTCAATAATTACATTCGTTATGTTATTTATAGGTTTAGGGTTTAACTATGTTAATTTTGTTTATCCCATTTATGCTACAACTATATAGAATAGTTCTGATTGTTAAAATAATGAGCTTGCTAGAAATATGAAATCTTCCAGCAGAGAAGATGTAGGGGTGGACTTTAATGGTGATAATTTAGTTTCTGTGCATTTTAATTAGTTTTTGGTTGATAGTTTAATAGTTAATTCAATGTGGTTTATGTACATATAAACTCTGTTTTTTACTCTTATATTTAAGTTGAACAACAACCAATAAATCTAGCTAACGAAAAATAATCTGAACTCTGTTAAAACAGGTATGCTCTTTAGAGAAGACTGAATTTAACATGTAAATGATGCAAGAATAATGCAGAATTAGTAGATACTAAATTATCCTATGGTTTTGAAAAATGAAGAAACTATAGGTGACATTCTATCATTACGAACATGAATACGATATATATTTCCCTAACTAGAAAATCATGTTTTAAGTAAGAAAAATAATGTAGCTATAGCAGACAGATACTGTTTATCCTTCCATAATTTAATCCCTTCATTAAATAAGAAAGCTTGTGTAATTTATAAGGAAGGTCAAGAAACCTCATACCTGCAAGTTGAAGTTATTTTAATGGATGGAATACCCTGCACACTCAAACGCGTAGCATTAACAAGGACATAGAAAGTTCTGACCTCTGTTCAAATAACCGAATAGCTTGGGAACTACCACTTTCCACCCAACCATGAACTGAAACCGTTCTTGGTTTCAATCTGGATCACCCCGAGCTGTTTCTAACATGCAAGTATCTTAGATATCCTAAGGTAAGGCTTCATTGTCTAGGATAACAAGTTTTTTATCAGTTTTCTTTTCCTCTTAGGAAAAATAATCTCCAAGAACTCTCTTGAGAATAAACAGGTAGAATCATGGAATAATCAAAACATCCTCAAGCCTCTCTTTGGCTTGGGTATTTATAGAGAGACTTTTCATGAACATGGGGAGTTAAATCTGTTAGAATAATCCGTCAGGATTATTGTAAATAAATAATAAATAGGAATATGAATAGATAGGAAGGCGAAAAGGCTGGTAATCAACCGCCTCATTGTAATCTATAAATTAATGTTTTAGCCATGAATAGAGATCGAATCGGGAGTTATACCTAACAAGTGGTATCAAAGCCTGGCTGCTTGCCTGCCATAACTCCTGCCTGTTGCCAGTCTGCCCATTCCTGGCATTCTGCTTGCCAGTCCATTGCCAGACTGCTCCATCAGTCTGCCAATCGAGTCGCATGCAGTGTATGCGTTACTCCTCTCCCAGCCTATGCGCATTCATTTGTATGCTTTATTCTTAGGCTGCGATTTTGTAGAGGAAACCTAACCCTAAGTTTTAACCATGCCCTCCATTCATCTTCTGTTGTGTATGCTGTGATATATGTCTACGGTTTTATAAGAGGCTGCGATCCTGAGTTTTTTTTTATGCCTGAATAGTGTGGCGTATAAACCCTATTTTTTGACCTAGTTTTATGAGTGAAGGGTGTGCTTGTCGTGCCGTGTCGAAGCCTGATATATTCGTGCTGTCCATATATTATAATGCATGAAGACCAGTACGTGGTAGCTGCCTGCGTGAAGAACCAGCGTGCTATGTGAAGCATGCTGTAGACTGATACAGTGTTTCCAGTACAAACCTACGACCTGGACACTGAATTATTGATATAACCTGTGACCTGCGTGGAGCTGTAAGCTGCAAGAGAAATGACCTTCTGTTGATTTGAAGCTGTACACCTGCGTGAACCCTAAAATTGGAGGCCCGTGCTTTGAAGAGCTGCGTGGAGAGATTGTTCACACCATCTTTGACTGCATTGATGCACGTCCCAGTGGTGGAAGCCGTGCGTTGAATGGTGAAAGCTGTGCGTTGTATGTTGTGAGAGCCCGTGTTGTGAACTGCGACTGATATTTTGTGAGCTGCGACCTGCAATTGCCGGAGAGGAAGCGTGGTGGACCCATCCACTCTGATATTTTGTGAGCTGTATGCTGCGTTAAGGAGCTGTGAAAGACTGCGACCCATTTACTGTGAAAGACTGCGTGATGGGGAGTTGCGTTTTGTTGAAATATTGAACCATTATTTGCTGCGTTGGACTGAAGATAGCTGCCTACGTTTTGAAGAAGCCCACCGGTGATTTCGAGCCTTGTAAAGGAGTAAGCTGGTGATTTGACGGTGAAAACTGATTATTTTCAGTGTTTTTGGTAAAGATTCCTCCTAGAATTGTTGCTGCGACTTGGAGACTTCCTGGTGGGGTGAGAGAGGTGACTCTCTGATGTGTTGTATGGTGCCTGAAAACTGGTGCCTGGATTGGTATCTGATATCTGTGGTATTGCTATCTAATATATATATGCGTTGATCATATATATGCTGCGTGAATTTTGAAGTGAACCCTTCTTGTGACTGCCTGCGTTGGAGATGATGTAGTTCTGTGCTATAAATTCTATGCTGAAATTTGATGCGTTGGAGCTGTGAGAGCATGATCATCTGAAGACTGATATATATATCTATTACGTTGGAGCTCTACGTTGAATAGCGCAGCTGCTTGAATATTTTGATCGATTTTGATATATTGTGATATTTTTGAAGTAAACCCTAAATTTAACCTAATTTTTTGTGGGCTCTTTTTGCTGTACTGAAACCCTAATTTTCTAAGCTAACACGGTGGAGACTGGGTTGGAAAAATAATCTCTATTGTGAGCTAGTGAAGTCTTGTTGATGGTCATTCACTTGTGGTGATTGCTTTCAAATTCCTTGCTGGTTAAGAGCTACGTATTTGGTGAATGGTGATAGCAGTAAAGTTGCTACCCAAACTAATTTATTTTGCTTCCCATTTACATTGTTGTGTAATACATTACAATGTGAAGCATTAAGCTTGCGTTGGAGTAAAGTTTGCATTGTTGAAGGCTGTAAGAAGTATTATAATATTGCTGTTGTCCACTTCCTGAAATGATTTCTTCTCCCTGAATTGCTGCAAATTGAAGCTGCGATACTGTCATTGTATCACTTTAAAACCTAAAGTTGAGATTGTAAATCACCTTGGCAGAGACTGTAGACCTGCAAGGTTATTATTTTTTTTCTATTTCTCTTTGTCATATCAAGTTTATTATTGTAAACTAACAGTTGTAAAGATGCACTCTTTGGCATCTAATATTGTTGCTACCCTAGCTGGGAAAGACCAATCCAAAAACCCTTCCAAGGGAGATTGCAGCAAAAGAGGTAGAGGAAGCAGGAATTTCAGAGGCAGAGGGGGAAGAAACAAAAGATCAAAGTTGCAGTGCAAGCGTTGCGGAAAGACTGGGCACACATCAGATCAGTGTTGGGCTTCATGGGACTCCATCAAAGACAAGCACAACCAGAAGAAAGATGACCAAGATGCTAGTAAATTTTCTGATTCTTGTATTGTTGCACATTGTAATATTGGATTTAATGAAATGACTTCTCTTTCATCTTATAAAGATTGTTGGTTGCTTGATACTGGTGCAACATCACACATGACATTTAGAAAAGATTGTTTTGAAGAACTGAATGAATCAATAGATGGCATAGTGTACTTTGCAGATAAGTCAAGTATTAAACCAAAGGGAATGGGCACCATTCGACTGAAGATGCCTGGATTCCCTGATTTCTTGTTGAAGAACGTTCTCTATCTTCCAGAGTTGCAGAGAAGCCTGCTGTCCTTGGTGGAGATTCGACAGCAAGGCCATTCCATCCACATGTTTGATGGAATCGTTGAAATAAGAAATTCCTCTGACAACCAAGTCATCATGGCTGGATACGAAGATGGAAAGCTGCTGAAGCTCAAGGGTTCATCTGCAAGATTTCAGAACTATGCCTACCTCTCTCAGCATGGAGAAGGTAATATGTCATC
>LPNX010401423.1:109000-150137 GCA_001517045.1 Pseudotsuga menziesii
AACTGCCTCATTGTAATCTATAAATTAATGTTTTAGCCATGAATAGAGATCAAATCGGGAGTTATACCTAACAAAATCAAGAACCATTTTTTTCTTCAAATAACCCTTTATACTTAATTTAGGTAATTTTTAATATTTATTTAAATTTTTCTTAGGAAATTTTGAATAGTTCCTACTTTAAGTCTTGTAGGTATTTAATATTTAATTAACATTAGTAATAAAAATAATATATACATTCTTTCATTATTATTCATAGTTATTAGTATTATTACTTGTACTTACTCTTTTATACATATTATGTATAAAATATATATTTATGTGTATCTTTATTAAAATTTTTACTTTAGGTATCATATAGCATGATCCCTAATCACATGACACTTTTCTTTTAGCTTAAAGTCACTTCTTTATTAAGGCCTTCACGTAGGGGTTAGGTCAACTAGGTTAGGAAACTCTAAACCTCCTTGCATGTTGGATTACCTCATTTAACATGGTAGTTCTTCAGTACTTGATGAGATATAGAAATTCAAAATTTTATTTAAGCACTTAAAAATAATTAAGATGCAATCAATGTTTTATCAGATTCGTTTTCACTCAACATATTATTTTTTCAGTAACTCCTAGTGTTTATCCAGAACCCATACTCAACGCTAAGAAAAAGGAGTTAGAAACTTAGTGTAATTCCAGAGCTCCTTGCTCAACACTAATGCTAGGATGTATTTGTAGGATACACCTAGGAATACAATGGCCAAGGATCTGATGTTCTAGAGCTTATTCTCAACATCAACACTTCCAATTATTATCTTTTTGTGTGCTTCAGAGCTTCCTTCTCAACACAAAGGTTTCATTACTCATGTTCTCTATAGCCTCTTGTTCAACACAACATTAAAATTATCATGTGCTCTAGAGCCTCTCTCTCAACAAAAACATCAAGTACTCATGTGCTGCAGAGCTTCTTGCTTAACATAAACATCAAATAATCATGTGCTTTAGAGCTTGCGCTCAACACAAACATCTCATCAATTATGTGCTTCAGAGTCCATGCCCAACACATGAAATCATATGCATAAAACATATGTAATTGGCTTACGATCAATATATCAAACAAATCATCATTCTCATGTGCAATGGGTTCTTATGCCCAATATACAAAATAAAACATCCAGGCAACATCATAATCAATGGGGCTTATTCCCATAAGTGTAAGGTCAAAAATTCGGGATATTCCAAAATCATCATTGTAATGCGCCTAAAATTAATAATTTATTATTAATTTCTGCTAAAAGATTTTATTTATTATTTTAAATATTTTTTACAGAAAGTAAAAAATAAAACAATTATAATGAATTATTCTTTTATTAATAAAATATACTCAGGGATAATTTTAAGAACACCCCCAAAATTTATATGTATAATAAATGGGAAAATCTCCTAATACATAGGAAAAATTGAAGGTTATTTTATCAATGATATAATATGTATACATATATTTTTGGCTAATATTTCATTATATTATAGGATCTTGTAAAATCTTGGCGAATCTTTCAATAAATTATAAGATACTGTAAAATATTGGTGAATATTTCAATGAATTATAAAATATTGTAAAAATTTGTTGAATATTTCATGAAATTATAAAATGTTGTAACGTATTGGTAAATATTTTGCTATGAAGACTTATCTTTTGATGAAAAAACTACACTAACAAGATTCAGGGAAAGCAGGGAGTCCACTTTTTATCTTGTCCCTTAATGGTCCAACGGACATGTGGGAACCCAAATATTGACATACCGACAAACTGATAGAACTGAACACTTTACACTGCAGAGCGATTATGGCACCCACAAATCATTTTACAACGTGGGGTATTATTGATACCCACAACCTTAATATAGTGTATGAATTCCCAATTACCTTATTTTCCAAATCTCTCATTTTTATTTTACCTTCTAAGAAAAAAAATAACATGCATATGTTTTTATAGATACCAATGCCACTTTTTCCTTTCTTTTGTTGACAATCAAAATATGAATTATGTCATTTGATCTAGAATTTTTAGAGTTAGTTATAAACTTGGAATAGTTATTAGAAATAAGAACATACACTAACAATAATAGAAATAATATTAATGCATCATCACACATATCATTAGAACTAATTTGTTAAAGACTATTTTTTATCAGATAAATAGAGGAGGTATTTGTATCCGCGTCCCTCAAAATTTTGAAATCATGCAAAATGTGGTAAAATTGTTTTAGCACCCTCATTGAATGCAAAAGACTAGATATCAAATAGCATAATGCCTACATCTTAGATTAAACACGCCCTGTACATATTATATACAATCATGATGGAAATGAATTATCGTGTTCCAACTAAATCATATATTTATCATGCATAACTAGATCCATTTTTGGATGATGATAGCAATTACACATTAAAACAAATCACCAAAAAACATTTTACTTATGAATGACCTTTGCAAAAAACAAATTATCATAAAATATGTACCGAACCCACCAAATTTAGGTCACAAATAAAACTTATGAACTTGAAATACGAATAAAAAAATATACCAATCACGAACTTCTCAATACAAATAAAATAATATACTACTATGCTTTGCAAAACTCTACAAGAAGACAACAAAAATAATGACCATTTTGATATATCCTAGCCATTATAATTAGTGTGAATTCATTAATATTACAAACATATCAAACATCAACAATAACAAACATAAAATATGAATATGTATACTCCCATTAATGCCTTAGATCTAATAATACTTCCAGAGCAAGATCCTAATAAAAGAACATTTTAAACAATTGGGTCAAATTCAATTTGAATATATAAAAACCATGTGGCGTCTCTCCATCAAGTGCAGAATCCACCAACAACATATAAATGTCATTTAATAGTTTAAACATGACAATGCATAAAATAAATCTTATCTTTTTAGATTCTATAACATTTTCATGGAACCAATACTCCTAGGATAGAATAAAACCTTAATAACACTGAATGTGCCCTAAAAATCAAGACTGCACTAGAATTCAATACGTCTCAAAAAGCATCCATGATAAAAAGAATGATAAAAGGTAAATTTACAATATAATAATATATTGTAACTATGGATAAAAATCATACCACATTAATTATTTGATAAAAAGCATGATGAAAGTTTCTATTCTCTGATAAATTGAATGTGTGGCATGCCCCTTTAAGACCCTATCTTTCCAAAATGGAGATGTTATGAGAATATTAAAATGTCGAGAAAAATAAGAATGAAAAGTGGAATGACATAAAAAAAACATTGAACCTTCATGCACAATTCGATGTGGGTGAACCCTAAATCACTACAGCATTAATACAGAACAAAATAGCCCTTAATTTTCCCTGCAATATTGAAAACCAATGGCTCAAAGAAGGTATCAGTTGAAATTGACTAAAAATACAAGTGGATGCAACCATATATCTTAATTGCAAGGAAAATGGAGGGAAAAATAACCCCTGGGATCCTTCATTAATGAAAATTGGGGGTGAAGGAGTGCTTTCACTAGATTTTCTCTAGAAATTGGAGGCGAAATATAGATTGGAGGGATATTTTGCAAGGGTAGAAATAGTTTTTTTCATTTTCCTCATTGATATACAAGAGGCTATTCATTTTGGATTTATTTTTTTTCTAATAAATATTGGGAAAATATATTTTAGCTGAAAAAACCCTTTCCATATGGGAAAATAGCCCACTAATATTTTGTAACCCCCTTAATATAGCCCCTAAGATTATCCATGAAGATATTGAAGGGGACATAAGTGGAATAACTATTAAAGAGTGTTTGATGACCATAAGAGGAAAATGAAAGTGGTCGAATCTACTGAGTGAGAACTCAAGGTGCAGGAGGCATCTTCCCTAAAATGAGGTCACAACTTCTAGTTGAGTGCTAAAGAGCAAGGGGATCATAAATCACCAAGTCCTAGGGAAAATACTATATAATAGTATGTCCATTAGAAAACAAGAGGATAGAATTGGACATGGATTGAATATGCTAATGCAAGAGATGGCACATTAACTGGATTTTTCTCTTATGGTTCAACGAACATGATATGCGGTTATGGAGCATGTAACTTGGCTTCTTTGGGAGTTGGTTGGTAGGAACGACTATTCCATTTCTTTTTTCCCAACAGTGGTCCCAGGTTCTTCCTCTATGTTTTTAATTACAATAGGTTGTTTATTGTAGAACTGGATGTGCTGATATATTCATTAAATAGGTTGTTTATTGTAGAACTGGATGTGCTGATATATTCATTAAGTAGAAATGTTTTATGTTATCTTATTGCACAATTATCTACCCTGTATCGATTTGATTTCGTTTATGTATAGATCCTAAATTTGTTTATGTTTTGTTTATATCTATGAATGGTTAATTGTGATTAGAATATTTCATATGTAAACAATGTGTTATTAAGACACAATTTTATAAATTTAAAACTGTAACTTTTCTTTGTGAAAAAAAAGATTAGGATAGCTTCTTAGATCGAGAATCCATAATCAATTAGGGATCTCTAATGAGTTAATATACTGTAGAATCGAATTATTTCCTTAAATAAGTATATGTCGATGAATTATATATGTTCCTTTGTTATGCAGTAGACCTAGTTTAATTTTGATTACAGTAGTGGAAGTTAACATGTTTAAATTATAAACAATTCCAGTCAGATAGAAACCAAGAAGAACTAAATAAATAAAATAAGATTAAATGATTTATGATTTATCAATTAGATATACAAACATTACGATTTACCGTATCTAGATAACTACTAATCCAAGAATCACATTCATGTACAATCGTAGACTTAATTATATATAGTATATAGATATTACAAACAATCACCTACAGGATAAATTATAACTAACATATAACTAATCCATTACGGATCTAATGTTAACAGTTAATAACCAGATTCAAGGAAATCGAGTAAATCTACTTTACAAGTGTAAAAAAATCGCAGAAGAAAGTATCTCATTTCCAAATACTAGTAGTAAGCCCATCTACGATGGCGGCTGAGCATTAATGTAATATAGTAGCAAAAACGTATTAAATCCAAACCAAATCGTAGTCATGCATACTATCTAGTGACTATCTGTTAAACTATGATTTCCATAATCAAAACTACTCCATAGAAATTACAAGACCCAATGGGTCGCATAAACAATAAATAAGTTAAAATAACTATGGTCGTAAGCCCATTTTTATGGATTCCATCGTTACATAAAATTTTTAAGCTCAAGATAATTATACAGTCACTAAACGATGTTACATATACAACCCTAAACCCTCATACAAGTTAATAATACCATTATTATTATTACTACACCGAGATATTATTTTAAAAACGGTGTTATCAAAACATGTTCATGGTCGTAATACCATCGAAGGATGGAAGCCAGTAAATAAATAAATAAGCACAGAGTAATTCACAATAGAGACCCTAAGGGTCGTTTCTTTTAATTATATAGTAAAAATTATCAACACATTGTATGCATATATCGTATGGATGTAAGTCCATCTACGATGGATTCCACCTTGGTTTAAAACCATAAATAAGCATCAAGTAATAGAGTAAGTGAAGTGGTGGTAACACCATCTGTGATGGTACCCACAGTATCTAAATTAAACCCTAATACATTTAAACCATATTTGAAGCAAACAGGCTATAAAATCCCTCCGTAAAATGAAGTGTAAACCCCTTGGGGGTTAAACCAAAACACACAACACTTATCTTGCACGGAGCTGCAGCTTTCCTCTTCTTGGTTCCTTAAGATTGGGCTTCAAATACATGAAAAAAACCATAATATATATAATAAAATGGTGGAATCATTATATTTAATCAAACAATATGAAAAACAAGAGATAGGGGTTTTGTTTGTACTGGAGAGGTTTTGAGATGCATGCCTAGGAGGAGGTGACCATGTCGCCTTCCTTTCCAATGTTCCAACCTGCAATAAATATTCTAGTGGCAGTTAAAACAAAATTTTAAAACTTGTAAACAAGTTAAACTTAAAGTTAAACATCTTTACCCTTACCTGGTGCGAGTTCTAGAGAGGCCAGGGGTCAAATCCTCCCAGAAGACGGTTATCCCTCCTGTTCTTGCACAAAAAAACATTGTAGATTAAGTGAAAAATAATCTATTAAAGGAAAGAACCTTCCATTTCTATTTGCAGCATTAAAACCAAATATACCTGGAGAAGGCAAGGATGAACTGGATTCAATGACTAAGAAAAGAAACGAGTTGCAGACAACCATGGACACCATTAATCAGCAGAAGAACACCTTATCAAGAAACCATTTACACTTCCATTAATCACTAGCAGTGGTTACACAAGAAAACTCATCATTTTTCCATTAACATAGCATATCTCGGCTCTCTCCCTCTTACAGACCAAACAAACAAGAATGCAGGGTTTGAACATCAAAGGCCACATTAAACCCGCACAAAAATCCTAACTGTAGAGCTTTATAAATGTACGACTAGGATGTAATCACGAGGACAATGTGGAGGCTTGGATGCATTGTCAACTCGCAGCCAGGACACACTTTTAAGGAAAGTCAACTCATGGTACAATCACTTTTAAACCTCGACCATATCAATGATGGTATTTCAATCATTATTGCAAACCGTATACATTATGCCAAGAACAATATTATATAACGTTCAAACCATTGCATTATAACAAATGAAATATTTTATAATAATAACATTGTAAGCTATGATCTAGACCAAATCCATTTCTAAGTTCAAACCTTACACCTTCGCAACCTTAGGACCAAGTCCTTACAGCAAGTGTACCATGTCTTGAAGTTATGGTAAGGAACATGGCCTCATAACCTTTTGTTAAAACCTTATTGCATAGAAGGGCGGGATTAAGACTATGGTGTAGACTCCTAACCCTTGGGGCTAGTTAAGCCCTAATGAACATAATAAAAACAAAAGCAAGGAAACTAGAAAACATTACCTTCAAGCATGGTTGAACACAACGAATGGACTTTGCCATTACCATACCTGGCGAAACCTAGCATAGAAATCTAAGTGATATAAGTAGTTAACTTACAATAATTAACACATGAGTAAAACTGATTGTTAAGAGTTGTATGATTAAATGCAAGTACAAATTTTTTTATTTACGAATTTTGAGGTGCATGACAAGTCTCAGGAGTTTGAATATTCACTTTTTAAATCTATACTATTCCCTTTTATATTACATATATATATTTTTAGACAATGTGAAGAATTTCTATATTCATTTTTATTTTTATTAATTTATTGTTTTGATGGTGGATACTTTTATGTACGAAATGCCTTATTTTTTTAATATATATATATATATAAAAGAATGTATTATTGTAAAATGAATTTTTAATATAAGAATATATTATAAAATATTATTATAGATATTACATATAAGGTGAAATAATTTATTTGTATCATTCACTATTATTAAAAGGTTATTGGTGTAATATATTAATTATTGGTGGAATATATTGTGTAAGAGTTTCCTAAGGAGTTATTTTTAATAATAAAAACAATATTTAAATAAATCCTAGAATACATGATAGTAAAGTCACTCATGATGTTAGTATCAATCAAAATAAGATCTTTCACAACAATATAAGATTTGTAGTAGTGAATTTGTCAATTGTTATGCATGTGATATGACATTATATCATATTAGTACCAAAGTGAGGAAAGATTCTATCACATGAACCATAAGTTTAGTGCATGTGTTACTAATGTTAAATATATTATGTGAATGAGTGAGAATAGTACATGTGATGTTCATCTAGGATTAATAATGTCTTCATAATGGGTGAAATCATGAATCTAGGTCTCTATTTAGGGGGGGTTATGAGAAAAGCGGTGTTGTTTTTGCAAGTTTCTCAACTTCGATCAAAGAAAAACAATATTTGTGTTTAGAATTTCATTTTGTAGTAAAAACAAAAATTGTAGAGAATTGTGTTATCTTTCTATCGGTTATTTTTCATATTTTTTTATTGAATTTGATATGTCATTGTTGCAAGTCTTTTATAGTATGTTCTTAATTAATGAAATCATGATAAATAGTCATGTTTTTAGACTACAATTTATTCATTATTCAACTCTTGTTCATTAAAAAAAAAAATTTTATGATGATCTAGATAGATTGTACTAATATCTGACTATAAGTTTGTATCCAACAACCGCATACACTAATTATTATAATTTTTTGAAGTGGACCATTCTTAAAAACTAGCATAAAAATGACATGTTTATTTCGACACAACATCTTCCCTAATTTCCAATTCAAAACAAAAAAACTAAAAGTACCCTTTTGAATACAACAAATGAAGGTTTTGTACCATGAGTTTTCCAAATTTTTTCATTGTGTCTTTATGAATTTACTGAATTTTCATTTTACTGAATTCTATTAAATTTTGAAGCAATTCACGTACCTTCTAAGAAAAATAATAAATAAAATTAGTGGATCACACCAAATTCAACAAAATTCGCAACTATAGAAAGTAGATTAAATTATGCAACTAATGGTATTATTTGTTTAGAGAAATTCTATGTATTTCATATGATCTCATCTCTCCGAAATTTGAAGAAGATTAAAAGATGTGATGGAATACCATTTCTAAATATTTACAGGTTTTCTGCTGAACAAATCTTTCGATCAAAAAGTATAATGGTTCGGTCGAAAGTTAGTTTTAATGGATGAAAAATAGTTCGACAAACTAATAGTTTGGCCAATTTTTTTTTTGTCGGCCTAAAAAAACTTGACGCGCCTTTTTGAAAAACTGTTTATATTCGTATTTATAAGAATCATGCTTACACATATTTTAACATTTTTAAAAATATCACCATTTTACAAATTTATAGACAAGGGTTTACTTTTCTAGTAAGTGTTCTCAAAACTTATCTTCTAAGATGGAGGGTCTTTTTCTTTGATAGTAAAGATTCTTTTGGAAAATTTGTTATGGTAAAATGTTCTTAGAAACTATATTTTAACATGGAGACTCTTTTTCTTTGATAGTAAAGATTCTTTTGGAAAATTTGTTATGGTAAAATGTTCTTAGAAACTATCTTATGAGATGGAGGCTCTTTTTCTTTGATAGTAAGGATTATTTTTGGGAATTTTTTTATGGTAAAATGTTGTTAGAAATTGTCTTATAGATGGATGTTATTTATCTTCGATAATAAAGAATTTTTTGGGAAATTATTTATAGTAAACTGTTCTTAGAAATTATATTCTAAGGTGGAGACTTTTTTTCTTTAGTGATGATGTTTTTGGGAAATATTTTATGGTACAAGTTTTCTTAAAGATTCTTCACAAATATATTCTATGGTGATTTTTTTTTTAATTATTTTGACCAATATTTTATGGACAAGTCTTTTAAGGTGAGTTTTTTTCCTTTGATGATTAAGATTCTCTCTCGAGCAATTTATTCTAAGGTGAACGTATACATTGAATAATCATGGGAAACAAAAGAGCACAAAAGAGGAAATATGATCGCACTCGAGATGATGCCTTACATAATGAAAAGAAAATACTCAAATACCATGAAAAAAAGAAACAAATGAGTACAAATATTGAGTACACATATGAGAAAAGCAGTGTTGTTTTTGCAAGTTTCTCAACTTCGAGAAAAGAAAAATTAGATTTTTGTTTAGTATTTCATTTTGTAGTAGAAACCAAACTTGCAGAGAATTGCGTTAGCTTTCTATCAATTATTTTTTAGGTTTTTTTTATTGGCATTTGATATGTCATTTTTGCAATTCTTTGATAGTATGTTCTTAATTAATGAAATTATGATAAATAGTCATGTTTTTAGACTAAAATTTATTCATTATTCAACTATTGTCATTAAAACAAAATAGCTTATGATGATCTAGATATATTGTACTAATATCTAACTATAATTTTGTATCCAACACTCACATAAAATAATTATTATAATTTTTTGAAGTGGACCATTATGAAAAACTAGCACAAAACTGGCATGTTTATTTCGACACAACATCTTCCCTAATTTCCAATTCGAAACAAAATAAATAATAAAACAACTTTTGAATAAAACAAATCAAGGTTTTGTACCATGACTTTTCCAAAAAAATGCATCGTGTCTTTATGAATTTACTGAATTCTATTAAATTTTGAAGCAATCCACACACCTTCTAAGAAAAATAATAAATAAAATGAGTGGATCACACCAAATTCAACAAAATTTGCAACTATAGAAAGTAGATTAAATTATGCAACTAATGGTATTATTTTTCAAGAGAAATTCTATGTATTTCATATGATCTTATCTCTCTAAAATTGGAAAAAGACCCAAAAATGTGATGGAATACCATTTCTAAATATTTACAGATTTTCTGTCGAACAAATATTTCATCCAAAAAGTATAATGGTTTGGCCGAAAGTTAGTTTTAATGGACAATAAAGAGTTCGACGAACTAATAGTTCGGCCAATTTTTTTTCTTTTCGTCATCCTGAAAAAACTTGACTAGACTTTTTGAAAAACCGTTTAGATTCATATTTATAAGAATCATGTTTAGATGTGTTTTCACATTTTTAAAAATATCACCATTTTACACATTTACATACAAGGGTTTATTTTTCTGGTAAGTGTTCTTAAAAATTATCTTCTAATATGGAGGTTCTTTTTCTTTGATAGTAAATATTCTTTTAGAAAATTTGTTATGGTAAAATGTTCTTAGAAACTATCTTTTGACATGGAGGCTCTTTTTCTTTGATAGTAAAGATTCTTTTGGAAAATTTGTTATGGTAAAATGTTCGTAGAAACTATCTTATGAGATGGAGGATCTTTTTCTTTGATATTAAAGGTTCTTTTTGGGAATTTTTTTCTTGTAAAATGTTGTTAGAAATTATCTTCTAGATGGAGGCTATTTTGCTTTGATAATGAAGATTTTTTGGGGAAATTGTTTATAGTAAAGTGTTCTTTGAAATGATCTTCTAAGGTGGAGAATTTTTTTCTTTAGTGAATATGTTTTTGGAAAATATGTTATGGTACAAATTTTCTTAAAGATTCTTCACCAATTTATTCTGTATTGATTTTTTTTTAAATTATTTTGAGCAATATTTTATGGACAAGTCTTTTAAGGTGAGTTTTTTTTCTTTGATGATTAAGATTGTCTCTAGATCAATTTATTCTAAGGTGAATGTATACATTTAATAATCATGGGATTCAAAGAGCGCAAAAGAGGAAATATGAATGCACTCGAGATGATGCCTTACATAATGAAAATAAAATACTCAAATACCATGAAAAAAAGAAACAAACGAGTACAAATATTGAGGACATCACTAATGATGATGTAATTAGATATTTGGATCAAAATTTTGATGACAGGAATGTTCAAAATCAAACTCAAGAATAAATTGAACGAAGTATGTACAAATATTGTAAATTTGTTTAAAATGCAGTAACTGGTTTTTGTAAATGATTGTATTATTTAAAATAATTTCCAAATGTAGATACAGATTTATGTCCTGATGTTGATCAAGATGTTGAATACATTGATGATTCCAAAAACGATGCAAATATTCAATCAGGTAGAGGTATATATATATANTATTTGAAGTATGCTAAATTGAAATTGAAATTGAAATATATATAGGTGAATTTGTCATTGAAGATGACATGTTACAAAATTTTGATAGAGAAAAATTTGGAAACAAAAAACCTTACCATATTGTACGATATCGTGTTGAAAAGATACATGAACAGTTTCTGGAAAAAGAATCATTGGCAACACAAGCTCAAATTTTGAGTTGTTTGTTACTCTCTGGGAAGTTAAGGGAAGCTTGGTCATTATTGGGTGTTCAAAAGAAGACAAAATATTCAAAGGTGAAGCAAAATGTGTTCGAAAATATAGCCGATGCAATAAAAACTATTGGAAAATCCATAAAGAAAGATACTAGTGCTGCACGTAAAATAATACAAAAAACGATTATTTCATCTAGTAATAGACAAAAACGTTTGACAACACAAATCACAAAAGTTATTGGAACTTCACAAAAAAACATTGCACAAATATGGAAAAATTCGATTACAAATAGATGCAAATGATGATCTTTCTTGTTGGGAAATTATTTGTAGACAACCCTATAAAGATAGGCTCAGTGAAAGTGTTAAAGCTATGATGCATGAATATTGGGTGGAAAATTATCATGTTTCAACAAATGTAAGGGATGTGTTACGACAAATAATATCTCTAAATTAGTATGAAATCCATCCAAAACATATATTGGAGATGACTCAAATACATTTGTTCAATAAATACAAAGATGAACACATAGAAGTGAATTTGTCAATCAATACATTTGTAGAACATAAGCCATGGTATGTTATACCTATCACTATTCATGGCACATCTTTTTGTCGCTATCATGTTGAATTTGAATTCTATTATGACACATTCCTTCATTTGGGTAAAACATTTTGGCTGAATTCACCTCCTTCCACAATTCATGCTTTTATATCTGAAATTCTATGTGAAAGAGATATTCACAAGATATTTTACAACAAAATATGTGTCGGTGGAAAGAAATGTGATCATTGTGGAAATCTAGATTTATTCCACCATAAATATCCTATGGACATTAATGATCAGTAATTGTCAAATATATTAGTTGGCTGGAATAGATATTAATATGTCACTTATTCCCATAATTCTACAAGTTCTACAAACACTCTTTCGAAAAGGATATATTTATAAGAACATAAAATCTGTGTTACAGATTTTTTGAAGAATTTTGAAAAAGAAATTTATAAATACATCAAACATTCACATAGAACATGATGGAAAGAGATACGTTTCAAACAATCATGTGACTTTTTTCCAGTAGGGACAATTTTCCCTATGGTTGATTTCATAGAGAATTATACATTTGAAGCACAAAAAGAAACACAAAGTGAATATTATCATTCTAACCAAGTTTATATATTTGTCCATGTTCTATATAGACATGTTGAACACAATGATGATATAAAAAGAAAAAATGAAAATTGACATGTTATCAAGGAATATTGTTTCTATATCAGCGATGACCAGACACATGATGCACATTATGTACAACATTCAAATATTGTTTATGGTTCATTGAAAAGACGTTGAATTGTAATGAATGGACATTGGATATTGTCAGATGGATGTACAGGGAAATTTAAATGTTCATGATCATTCTTCTTGCTATGTCACCTTCATAAAAAAAACAAATATTAAACATCGTTGGAATTTTTTTGAAACTCATCATGGAAAAGAAGAGCACAATGGTGTAGGGGCATGTGTAAAAATATCACTTCGAAGGAATCAAATGAACCATTATACCGATCGATTTGTGTGTGCTAATCAAGTTGCTTGATGGTGTTGTGTAAGTCTCAAGCATGAGTGCAATCAAGAATCAAAGGATATGCATAGGTATGAACTTTGTTTTCAAAACAAATTTATTCAACCTGGAGTGACATTAACATGTATAGTTAGTATCATTTTACTCACATGTACATTTAAAATATTTATGTTGGACATGATTTTTTGGCATATTGGAAGCCAATATGTAGACACCTCAATCCCATATGATGCTAGCACCATTCATAGAACTCTAGATTTACACTCAATCAAAACAAAAACCTTCCAAAATGTGTTTTCATTTGATAGTAGGAAACTAACATGTTTTTTTCCTATTCTCATGGAGGACATAGAATCAATAGACATTTGTGAAAACATCAATGCCAATTATGTTAAACCTTAGAAACAAAACAAAATTAATCTATATATATATATATATATGAAAGTAGTTTGATTTAATGAAGATGAATTTAACAAATTCAATGTTCTTATTTATGTGCAAGAGATGTATTTGTTGTGCTTGCACCCATAGACAAGAATGAAAATGTCAGATGTTATTTGATGTGATGCAAAGAGAGAACGATGAAATTATTGGAGGACTATGATGACAAATGTTTTATATATGAAAGAGGGTAAATTCTATTAAAAGGTTATTTTTTTCAAGAAACACATCAAACTGAAAGTGACGTTCATTTTAAAGACTATCAACTTAATGTCATATGCTACCAATATAATAATTTGGTATGCGCAGCTTACATAAAGTTAATAGAAGTTAAATCAAATAAAACATTTAAAGCTAGAAGATGGAACATGTCAAAAGTTGATCATGACAGAATAATTGAAGACGACATTCCTTTACGATCTTATTTCAAATTTGAAACATGTTGAACATGGTACATACTTTTTACATCAAGGAAATCTTGATTGGTTTTATAATTGTAATACTCAAATAGAGTGACTATTGATAAGTTAGCTAGATTGTTTTGATGATTTTTTATGCACATTCTTTAAATTGTATTGTTCAAAATTATAATGTTATGAACTTGAGTACGTGTTATTAAATTGTCAAATCACTTTAAAACTTATACGATATATTGTTAGATTAGATTGTTGATCTTATGTACATCAAATTGAGGAAACTTATATGTTATTGTTATTACATTCTTGAGCTTATGTACATCAAATGGATGAAAATTATATTATATTGTTCTTAGATTGTTGAGTTTTTTAATATCAAATTGATGAAACTTATATGATATATTGTTCTTCGAATGTTGAACATATGTACATCAAATTGATTGATGAACTGTATTGAGTGGTCGTAACTTTTTAACATTATGATATGTATCAAGTAAATAGCCATAATTATTACTTTTCTTCAATTAAAATTTCTAAAATAACAAATTATATTACAAGAGTTTTAAAATACTTACATTATTGTTATTGTGTCTTACATGGATTTTCATTCTTTTTATTGTTATATACAATATTGTTTTATTAACCAAATTTAAACGAGTGGTAGATTACCATAAAAGTCAATATTCAAATTGAAGCACTATATGAATTGCATTATATACACTAAGATTATTAACCATATACAATCATGATATCAATGATAAATCATAATATGAAAATGATAACAGAATTTAAACAAGTGGCAGATCACCATAAAAAGTCAATATTCAAATTGAAGCACTCTATAAATTGCTTTATATACACTAAGATTATTAACCAAATATAATCATGATATTAATGATATTTCATAATATGAAAATTATAAATCAATGATGTCTATAGTGTCCTAGAAAAATTTATATCTAGTCATACACCTAGAGAGTTTGTAACATACCCACATACCCATAGCAGTAAAATTAAAAAGAAAATTCTTTTCTAAGGACTATTTATGTCTAACCTTATGACCGACGAGTAGTAGAATACAAACAAAAATAATTGTATTTCGATCACCGAAAACATCATAACACAACTGTATTAAAGTAGATTGTTTCAATCATTCCCAAGATTAAAATAATTATAATACTTAATCTATTAGGCAAGGACCTTAATCAATAATTCTATATTTATTTCCATGTTTTTGTAACGCACTTGATCTTCACTTTACCATTTTGGGTGATGAGGTGATTCTTTTTTTTCCAACATAATCAATTCAAACACCAAACATTAGTCTGAAAAGTTTACATGGTATTACCAATAATTCGTTCCACATCCAGTCTTATATTTCCTACATAAGAAGTAGATGGATGTTCATTGTGAAAACTTATACATATGGTCCATCCTTCATTCAAGATAGAACCATACTATTACTCTAATTCCTCTCATAACATAAATGTATGTAAAGCCTTAAATTTGTATTTTAACTAACATGCTCCACAGTTCACTTAATTAGGTACAAGTATGAAAGTGAATATTTATTAACACATGTAAGGATCACATAGCATTAGCTTAAGTGAATTCACAGAAATAAAATACATAAAATAAAATAAAATAAGAAGAGACACCAATATACATGGTTCTCCCCTAACTAGGGGTTACGTCCACCAAACCTTCAGATTTCTATTAAATTATTCAATCGAAGGGTTACAAAACTGCAGTTCCAGTACTACATCATTTCCACAAATATCTCATATAGAGAACAAAACCAAATTTAATAATTAGCCTTATCACGAGTCCCTTCCCTTTTCTTAAGAATAATATTATTAAACCAACACCCAATACTTCCACTTAAACGATCCCAAGTGAAGAATCTAAAGCCACCCCAAATCTAACATGAATATAGTGAGGCTAGAGTTATTCAACAATAACTGAAAATAATCCATAGAGGTTCGAGACCTAAACTATCAACCACAATATGCTCAAGGTCTGTTAACTTAAGTTTAAGAAGTGGACAAGTGTAAAACCACATAAAAGGAAACCAGAGTGCGAGGTGTTGATTCCCCTAACCAGTTCCACGTTCTAGATCGTGATCCGAGTTCTATTACATATACTTAGACAAGTTCTGATGCAAATACTAAAACTATTGTCAAGGTTCAGATATATATATATATATATATATATATATATATATATATATATCCAATAATAACTTGTAGAAAAGCTCAGGCTCAGTCCTAAACTCAAATTGCAGACTCTAAAATTAAGGCTTATATAGTAAGGCATATATATAGTCCAAATTATAAATTGTAGGAAAGAGTTCAGATTTAGTCCTAACTCAAATTGCAGACTCTAAAATTCATGCTTATATAATCAGGTCTGCTTGTGGATTATAACATATATATATATATAGTCCAAATTATAAATCCCAGGAAAGAGTTCATATTTAATCCTAACTCAAATTGCAGACTCTAAAACTCAGGCTTATACATTCAAGCCTGTCTATGGATTATAACATATATACGGTCTAAATTATAAATCGCAAGAAAGAGTTCATATTTAGTCCTAACTCAAATCGTAGACTCTAAAATTCAGGCTTATACATTCAGGCATGTTTATGGATTATAACATATAAGTGGAAGCTTATCAATTTACACAATCAACTATAAACAAATCCAGATCACACATTAAAACTCATTCCAAGATAGATCCAATGTGTGTATGGTAGTCAATCGCATATGGAGGGTAACTTATAATGCAATCAGATTTTTATGGGGAGAATCAAAGCAAAAGATAGATCGAAGAGTAGGTGTTGGAAACACCTACCTAGATACGAATTCAAACTGCAAACGAAAGCCAATACAGATCATACATTGACTAAATGCAAAAATCAAGTTCGACTGAAGACTCACGATGCAAGTGTGGTTCCTATACTCAAACCAGTGGTGCAGTTTCATGCAACATGTGCCATATTTTATCGTACTTGGAAAATTCACAAAACATGCAAATTTCAATCAATGATGTCTCTCGCTACTTTTGAAGGCCACAAGTGATTTTAATAGCTACCCGGTCTTTTGATTTTTGGTCCCAACATTCTGAAACTTGGCCAAAAGACCCTTTTCCCATCTTACTGAGAGTTTTATAATGAGGGGTTAGATTCTCTCCAAATTCAAACACATAACGACCATCCTCGTTATCATTACGCCACCATGGGGAGGCATTGCGGGAGGATATTGCTTGGAAATTTCATGGCTGAAGGTGAAAGGTAAATATGGTTTGAGGAGATGGAGGATTCTACCACTTCTCCATTTCCATTCCCGACATATTTCCCACTAGACCACTAATATTGGTTGAGCATTTCCAACAAAAAATCCTTTTAGCACAAGAGAGAGAGAGAGAGATCACTTTAAACGTAGGTAGAGGGAGGTCACGGTTCACACCAAAGCCAGAACTAAATCTTTCAAAAACAACGGAAAATTACTCAGTATGAAAACAAAATTTTATCCAAGCATACGAATTCCCCGATTGAGATGGAAGCTGGTGATTCTTTCTCTCGCTTAGCCTGCCCTTTCCCTCAAAAGCATTTCGTAACCTATTAAATAACCTAAAAGAAACCGTTTTTTCCAAAGGCATACCAATTTTCGCACAAATCAAGGCAATAAATCTGCCATTATCTTTGTTGAGGAAGGTCTCCCTTAAAGTTGGCAGTAAGGCATTAGAGGAAATTTGAACTCAAAATGGGCCTGCTTAAAAAATTAATAAAATAATATTTATTAATTTCAGAGGAAGAAAAGAAAAAAAATACTTTTTTGTTTGTATTTTTGACATATATCCACGTGTTCTTACTCAAATTTAGATCGTGGGAGTGCGTTATATGTGGAATTAAATTCTACATCCAATGAGTACCCACTCAGCATACTTCTGATGGACCCTGCTGCCCCAAAAACAACAAATACCTGAAAAAATGTGATGATGACATCATCATCACATTTTTTTAGGTATTTCCTTTTTTGGGGTAGCGAGGTCTGTAAAAAGTATGCCGAGTGGGTGCTCATTGGATGCATAGTATAATTCTACATCCAATGAGATATCCCGATCAAAATTTGAGTAAAAACACTGGGAGATATGTCGAAAATACAAACAAAAAAGTAGCTTTTTTTATGATACCTATCCCCAAATTTATATTAAAAAGTATTTAAGACCTATATGGTATTTCAAATTTAAAACAATTACATTAGCTAACACATGATGACATGGAATTTGAATTAGAGTTAAAAGGCCAATTTTGAGTTGAAATTTCCTCTAATGTAACCACCTCCGACATGTGTTCAACCCAAAAATAGTCTTTTTGCCTCACTAAATATTTTATTTTAACTAAAAATATATTGGTTAAGGATAATATGCATATTTTATACTCTAACAATCCTTGTCGTAGAGAGTAAATAACTATTCACTTGTAACAGAAAGGAAAGTATTATTATCATAGGTAAATTATACTTTAATTACAAGTTATATATAGGATTATTCTTTAGTAGGTAATCACCCTTTTATTTAATTTATACAAAGGATTCTTCCTATGTATTTAGGATTATTTTCCGATTGTTATGCTTATAAGAGATCCTTAAAAAAATAATTAAACCATATTTTCTCATCATGCCTACCATTGTAGGGATTTCCCTATCGCCACTTAATATATATATATACACACACACACACACTTATATATAATTTAATACATATATTACTCAAATATATGTCAAGTATAAGATGGTATACCACTGTTTAATTACTTAAACGAGGTATGCTGAAGGTGATATCTTCTTTTCTATGATTAAGAGGGCTACGACCTATAGTCTTTTTAACAATTAATTCCTTAGGTTGTTTTTCTCTTTTTAAATTTTAACTCCTCGACTCTTTTATGTTGACGTTAAAATGATTGAAACTCCCTCTGTCATGGCTTAATCATGATAGGATTAAGTAACTAGGATATGGTATCTCAGTTGGGATAAATTTCAGCAAAGTAGAAAATCCATTATAGGGTGAACCCTTAACACCAACACTTCCATAATCAAGATGATATGTAAGACTATGGAATCAATTTATGGCTCCCTAACCATTCTCTTTTATCCCTAGGGGTTCTAGTTTCCCGTCGTTAAGTTGCGTCGAAGTCTTAAGTCTCCTAAGTTTATCACTTATGTATTTAACTCATATAGATTTCTAGGTCTTGTTTTTGGCAGGGACTTGGCCTTGATCTCCTCACCAGAAACACGTACAGTAACATTCACCATTACAAATTATATAAGGGTATGCAAGAGGGATATTACATCCTTTCCCCCTTAAAAATAAAACCGTCCTTGGTGTTCTTGTTTTCAGCCAATTTCCTTCTTCCCATGGGTCTTATTTTCTTGCTTCATTCTTTTTGTTCTAATCTCCTTTGATATTTCCTAATTATTCGTAATTCACCATTTTTGTCAAGACCTATAGTTTCCTATAACAAGATTAGGTCTACCTGAAATTTATTTAGTCACACATGTCAAAATTCTATAATTCAACTCAAAACATAGACAATGGCCCTTTTGCAGCAATTATGGAATCATAATACATAATTATTTCTCGATAATGTAATTGATTCATAAGTAATTCATTTTTACTCATCTTTTGGCAGGATTATTTTTATCTCCAACGTTTGGATACTTGACGAGTCTTTAACTCAAAGAAAAATCTTTCTTTCATTCAAAAATTAACATATTTTGCAATTAGAACTTTAAAATTCCTCATTCCTCCCTGCCTTCAAGGGAATTTTTCCTACTCGATCCTTTCTTAATATTTACACATTAAGACATGTGACAGTCTAATTACTTCGAAAATTCGTTAACACATTTTCCGTTCGTTTTTTTTTTTCCAACTCTCCCTTGAGTTCATTTTTATCAATTCCCATGTGGCTTTACGGGCAATATCTGAGGTTACTCTCCCTTTTGACTACTAGTCAAAAAAAATTCTCCTCAATGACATCAAATAGTGTCCTATCTTTGAGATGTCAAACTTTTCCTATGTCTTGTTATCGATATCATAACTCCTTCATGATTCCCCTGAATCCTCCTTGCTTGAGTCCAAGAATTCCTTTTCAACTTAGCCCCCTGCTGGAGTCCAGGAAAAGCAAGGTAGAGTTAGATAATCAATTTTCTTGCCACTTCATATGCCTAACACCAATGTGCTCACATGAAAATCCTTTGCCTAACACCATTGTGATCCTACATCATATATGCCTAACACCAATGTGCTCACATGGAAATCATTTTCCTAACACCATTGTGCTCCCACGGCATATATTTTCCTTATCCCTATTTAATGTTAACTACAACCTTTCACTATTTGTGACACACACTCTTTGGTGCTTAACGTGACTTCACTGTCATTGTCCCGATTCGTGAATCGACTTCACGGTTAGTTGAAATATAATTAACATCTATCGATAACCAATAATTTCATCAATTTAATCAACATTTCATAAGTTGCAGTGATTTGTACCTCCACCATAATTCATGATTCATACAATCTTGTAAACCCAAAAACAACTCCTTACTCATTTTTAGCAATTGAGTACAACTTGTTTACACAAGTGAGTTTATATTCCATAATGTATGTTCATTGTGACAACATTCATATACCTGGTAAAGACCCTACAATGTCAGTACATGAATAACATAATCCATAGTTAATTCTCTGTTCATAAATACCTCGAAATCTGACAATTTATAATAAGTTAAAGAAGGAAAACATAAATCTTCTTAATTTTATTATTTAAGCCAGTGAATATTTTTACTAACAATCCATATCAATTGATAGTGTTCCTGGCATATTTCTGTAATGTTAGCACATAACATTATACAACATTCATTCACTTAACCTTTTCAAATACTAATAGCAATTAAACATCTTTACTCATATGTCTTTGGATAGTTACGAGTGAAGGAACACTTCAATTCGACACAGTAATACTAAGTGGTAAGCTAGAGATGTGGGAATCTCAAGGGATATATAGTTCTATCTGCATTTTAGTGTATTTGGAGGTAACATTATACTCTTTGTTGGGACTCTTGTACTTTGAGTAACCCCATGCAAGCCATGAATACACACATGTTAGAATTTTTATAAAACAATAATTGATATTGTTTATCACAGGTAACTTTAGCTTTAGAGTACTATTTCTCCGAAATTGACTCTCTTTTCACAAGAATCTCCATGTTGGTGCAACACACTTTATCCAACATGTTTTTAAATAGCCAAAAAAATTTAACATGGTGAGATGTGGTATGATTCATTATATTAGATTTCACCGCTTGTATACAAATAATCCTAAGGTGGTAATCACATACTCCTAAACTTACCCTTTAACAAAAGAACAAAATCATAAAGGAATACATCCTGATACTTTACGTACTTTACCTAATCACCTAACTCTAGTATTAGATACTACACTTGTATTATCACACATTTCATGGAATACACCAATACCCTATGGGGTATTGTTTTTGTTAGGTTTCCCACTCTACTTCTCTCGTAGCAATTTAGATTTTGGCCTATCATGAGCTTTTAATTTTAGTCTTCCCTTTAAATTATAGTTGGGGTGTGAGAGTTTTTATTTTATTATATATATATATATATATNCCTTACATATGAAGGTGTCTTCAAGCAGTGATGATTTCTATGTTACCCAATACTTAACAGTTGTGGGACTCTTTGTAAATATCTTACCATATCAAATTATCTTCATTAAGCATAGTATCCACATGGCTTCCGTAATTTCCTAGTAATAGTTATTACCATTTATGCCTTCATATAGCCTTTAACATTTATTGCTAGCACCCCTGCATTTTCCTTTCCTAAGGAACCCATAGTTCATTACCCATATATTTGGTTCCTTATGTTTCAAAGGTCTCTGTTAATATGAGTCTATCATTTTCCATCTTTACATGTATATCCATCGCTAG
The DNA here is from genome assembly GCA_001517045.1 of Pseudotsuga menziesii. Classification (NCBI taxonomy): domain Eukaryota; kingdom Viridiplantae; phylum Streptophyta; class Pinopsida; order Pinales; family Pinaceae; genus Pseudotsuga; species Pseudotsuga menziesii. The sequence goes on from LPNX010401423.1 coordinate 131,296, forward strand.
AGGAAATTCTAAGAAAATGATAACAATTCTCCCTTAATGTATTAGTAAAATTTATAGCCCAACCTCCCATTTTTGGGGTGTAAACATAAACATAACCTTTGAGACAACATGCAAGAACTACTCACCTGCTTTTGTTTTTTTTTTCAATCTATCGTTAATGTGATAGCATAAATTGCCATCGTATTACTTTTCTTTATCCTCTTTAGTTACCACCTTCAATATTTGAAGGCCCACTCAGATAACTTAGTTCCCTCATCCGTCATTACCATGCATCCACAAAAAAATAATTTTATTGGTTAGTATTAAACATATTCATGCTTTCTAACTACATATTGAGCCCAAAATAGGCTCGAGTGTTGTCACTCTAGCTCTGATACCATTTGTAACATATCCATATACCTATATCAGTAAAATTTAAAAAAAAATCCTTTTCGAAGGACTATATATGTCTAAACCTACGACTAACGAGTGGTAATATATAAACAAAAATCATTGTAATTCGATCAGTGAAAATCACCATAACACAACTGTATTAAGATAGATCATTTCAATCCTTCCCAAGATTAAAATCATTATAATACTCAATCTATTAGGCAAGGACCTTAATCAATAATTCTATCTTTATTTCCATTCTTTTGTAATGCACCTGATCTTCACTTTACCATTTTGGGTGATGAGGTGATTCTTTTTCTTTTCAAACATCTTCAATTCAAACACCAAACATTAGTCTCAAAAGTTTACATGGTATTACCAATAATGTGGTCCACATCCAATCTTATATTTCCTACATAAGAAGTAGATGGATGCTCATTGTGAAAACTTATACATATGGTCCATCCTTCATTCAAGATAACACCATACTATTACTTTAATTCCTATCATAACATAAATGTATGTAAATCCTGAACTTTGTATTTTAACTAACATGCTCCATAGTTCACTTAATTAGGTACAAGTATGAAAGTCATTATTTCTTAACACATGTAAGGATCACATAGCATTACCTTGAGTGAATTCACGGAAATAAAATACATAAAATAAAAAAATAAGAAGATACACCAATATACATGGTTCACCCCTAACCAAGGGTTACGTCCACCAAACCATTTAGATTTCTATTAAATTATTCAACCAAAGGGTTACAAAACTACAGTTCCTGTACTGCATCCTTTCCACAAATATCTCATATAGAGAAACAAACCAAATTTAATAATTAGCCTTATCACAAGGCCCTTCCCCTTTTTTAAGAATAATATTATTAAACCAACACTCAATACTTCCACTTAAACGATCCCAAGTGAAGAATCTAAAGACACCCCAAATCTAGCATGAATACAGTGAGGCTAGAGTTATTCAACATTAACTAAAAATAATCCACAGAGGTTGAGACCTAAACTATCAACCACACTATGATAAAGGTATGTTAACTAAGGTTTAAGAAGTGGACAAGTGTAAAACCAAAATGAAACCAGAATGTGAGGTGTTGATCATGATATGAGTTATGTTGCATATACTTAGACAAGTTTCAATGCAAATACTAGAACTATTGTCAAGGTCCAAATCTATATCGATATAAATATATATATCTATCCAATTGTAACTCGCAGAAAAGGTCAGACTCAGTCCTAAACTCAAATAGCAGACTCTAAAATTCAGGACTATACATTCAGGCATATATATAGTCCAAATTATAAATCGTAGGAAAGAGTTCAGATTTAGTCCTAACTCAAATCGCAGACTCTAAAATTTAGGATTATACATTCAAGATTGTTTATGGATTATAACATATATATAGTCCAAATTATAAATCACAAAAAAGAGGTTAGATTGAGTCCTAATTCAAATCTCAGACTCTAAAATTCATGCTTATACATTCAGGCTTGTCTATGGATTATAACATATATATATTCTAAATTATAAATCGCAGGAAAGAGTTCAGATTTAGTCGTAACTCAAATCGTAGACTCTAAAATTAAGGCTTATACATTTAGTCGTGTTTATGGATTATAACATACAAGAGGAGGCTTATCGATTTACACAAACAACTATAAAAAAATCCAGATCACACATTAAAACTCATTCCAAGACAGATCCCATGCGTGTATGGTAGTCAATCACATACGAAGGGTAACTTATAATGCGATCAGAGTTTTATGGGGAGAATCAAAGCGAAAGATAGATCCAAGTGTAGGTGCTAGAAACGCCTACCTAGATACGAATTCAAACCACAAACGAAAGCCAATACAGATCATACATTGACTAAATGAAAAAATAAAGTTCGGTTGAAGATTCATGATGCAAGTGTGGTTCTTATACTCAAACCTGTGGCACAGTTTCATGCAATGTGTGCCATATTTTATCGTACTTGGAAACTTCACAACGCATTCCAATTTCAATCAATGTTGGCTCTCACTACTTTTGAAGGCCACAAACAATTTTAATATATACACAGTCTTTTGATATTCGATCCCAACATTCTAAAACTTGGCCAAAAGACCATTTTCCCATCTTATAGAGAGTTTTACAATGAGGTGTTAGATACTCTACAAATTCAAACACAATACATAATGGCCATCCTCGTTATCATTACGCCACTATGGGGATGCATTGTGAGAGGATCTTTCTTGGAAATTTCATGGCTGAAGGTGAAATCTAAATATGGTTTGAGGAGATGGAGGATTCTACCCCTTCTCCATTTCCATTTATGACATCTTACGCTCTAGACCACTAATATCGGTTGAGCATTACCAACAACAAATCCTTTCAGCGCATTAAAGAGAGAGAGATCATTTTCAGCGCAGGTAGAGGGAGGTCACAGTTCACACTGAAGCCATAACGGAATCTTTCAAAAATAGCAGAAGATTACTTAGTATGAACATGAAATTTTCTCCAAGCATACGAATTCCCCAAGTGAGATGGAAGCTAGTGATTCTTTCTCTAACTCAATGTGCCCTTTCCCTCAAAAGCATTTTGTAACCTATTAAATAACCTAAAAGAAATAGTTTTTTTCCCAAGGTGTGCCAAGTCTCACACAAATCAAGGCAATACATCTACCATTATCTTTGCTGAGGCAAGTCTCCCTTAATTTCGCAGTCAAGTAACCATCTCCGGCATCCCTTCAACCCAAAAATTGTCTTTTTGCCTCAATGAATATTTTCTTTTAACTAAAAATATATTGGTTAAGGAGAATATGGGTATAGTATACTCTAATAATCCTTGTCGTGGAGAGGAAATAACTATTCACTTGTAATAGAGAGGAAAGTATTCTTATCATAGGTAAATTATACTTTAATTACAAGTTATATAAAGGATTATTCTTTAGTAGGTAATCACCCTTTTATTTAATTTATACAAAGTATTCTTCGTATGTATTTAGGATTATTTTCTGATTGTTATGATTATAAGGGATCCTTAAAAAATAATTAAACCATATTTTCTCATCATGCCTACCAACGTAGGAATTTCCCTATCGCCACTTAATATATATATATATATATATATATATATATANTTTACTCCATATATTACTCAAATATATGTCAAGTATAAGATGGTATACGACCGTTTGATTATTTAAATGAGGTATGTTGAAGGTGATATCCTCTTTTCTATCATTAAGGGGGCTACGACCTATAGTCCCTTTAACAGTTAATTCCTTAGGTTTTTTTTTTCTTTTTATATTTTAACTTCTCGACTCTTTTATGTCGACTTTAAAATGATTGCAACTCCCTCTATCATGGATTGATCATAATAAGATTAAGTAACTAGGCTATGGTATCTCTGTTGGGACAAATTTCAGTGAAGTAGAAAATCCCTTATAGGGTGAATCCATAACACTAACACTGCCATACTCAAGATGATATGTAAGACTATGGAATCAATTTATGGCTCCCTAACCATTCACTTTTATCCCTAGGGGTTTTAGTTTCCCATCGCTACGTTGCGTCGAAGTCTTAAGTCTCATAAGTTTATCACTTAGGTATTTAACTCATATAGATTTCCAGGTCTTGTTTCTGGTGGGGCCTTGGCCTTGATCTCCTCACCAAAAACACATATAATAACATTCACCATTACAAAGTCTTTAGGGGTATGCAAGAGGGATATTACAGAGTTTATTTGATAAGGAAACAATTTTTCAATGTTTTCATAAGGAAAAGACAGGATATTTGGCACATGATATGTCAAACTAATTATTCTAAAATAAAATTTGAATAAAGTGCATTTTATTGAATATTCTATATATATCATATATTATTATACGTAGATTATTTAAAACATTCCTAACTAACATATCCAATCAAATCCACAGTTATACATAATCTAAAACATTAATTAAATCTATACATCATGACAAAAAATAATATCTTTCGAAAAATAATTGAAACAATCTAAAAAATTAATTAAATCTATACATCGTGACCAAAAATTGCCAAAAATAATATCTTTAGGAAAATCATTTAAACACAAGTGAAACATATTGTATAAACACCAACTAATTCTAAAGACATTAATCTATGTATCACCTGACCAAATGAAATAATTTAAACATTTAATTAAATTATATTTGAACTTGATCCAAAAACTATATATATATGTACAAGTTTAAAATATATAAGTTAAAATGATAAGTTTAAAGTTTTAACATGCAATTTCATTAACAAGTTCACAAGTATAAAAACATATATAACTATGTAATATCCATTATATGGATATCACTATCCACATTCTCCTCATGATTGATCTATAACACATGCACCATTTAATTAAGATTCAATTTATAAATTTTATACCGTAAATAAACTTTAATAAAAATACAATTGGAATTTTAAATAATAAATATGAATAAATATACCTCGGTGAGCCCCACACCCAAAGAGGTCACCACATCCAAAGTTGTGTAAGGTTGTACAATATGTTTACCGACCTACAATTTTAATTTCATTAATTAAACTTTTAATACATACGTATAAAATAAATTAAATTTAAGGTGTCAATCATTAAACTTAAACATTTGAAACATGCAATTTAAACAACATAAAATAAATTTAAACAAAATTTCAATTGTTCTTTAATCATTACTGAAACATTTGAAAGGTGCAATTTAGCTCAATATCTTGGGAGATACTAGGAATGTCTCCCAAAATTGATGATGAGAGGGGCCCAATACCCATGGTTCTAGGAGAAGGGATCGGAATCTGTGAACACAAAAAAAAGTCAATCTTAGAAAAAGGTGTCATGACATTAATGAGAACATATAAATTTATAGATATTTATGCAAATTTACCTCTTTCAGTGGACGTAGGTTAACATTAGAATCGACCATAAAATCACATTCAGTCAACATTTGGGTGAACTACAATTCAATTGAGTTCATTTCAAATAGTACACACACACACATATTTACATAAACTAGTAAAACATGATTTAACAATTATGAGGTAAAAATAAAAGTTCTCAGATACCTCCCCCCTCCCTTCTCCCTCGTGATGGAGTAACTCAAACCACCCATCTTGACAATGTTTTACATAGGCCTTGGCATCTTCAAGCATCATTGAATCTACCTAAATATATGTTTTATAAGAAAAATGTGCACGGGAACAAGCACGTGCTTTATGTCCATTCATGCCCACATCAACCCCCACTAGAGAATATTGTAAGTTGTATCCTATAACGTTTCTCACCTCTCTCCCAATCTGAGAGGTCGCCTCCATCTCTAGTCATAAAGTAACAAGTCTCTATGGATGAGGCACCAAATGAGGTGTATCCTTAGGCAACAATGGATCTCAAAAGTCTCCTCCTCGTTCATACGTCCTACCCTTTCCAATCACATAAAATTTGGGTGGAGCATATGTGTAATGTGGCTTCATGTTTAAAAATAACCGTGCATAAAAAAATCTCACAAAATAATGTGGCACATCATCATTCCATGGAAATATACCATAGGCTTCAAGAATCTATCATATAAATGGTTTGCAATCTCAGGGTGCTTGAAATATTACACCTCAAACATCTTCCGCTTCGGTCCTTTAAAATTAAACATTGAAATGGCGTCTTCTTTTGATATCCTCTTCTCTACATCAATTTAGTTGTTAGGACCCATCACCTAAGGCTTATGCATTTGCATCAACTGAATAAAACAATTTGTTGTTGTCCGAACACTTATATAGGCATTAATAAACTTTCCTAAATATTCCAAAAGTATTTACAAACTTTTTCAACTCTCAGTTGGGAGTTCCAAGCTAAAAAGATCATCCCTCAATTTGTTATGGTGGGATGTGCATTTTTCAAGGGTGACAGAAACAATATCATTTTCCCAAGGAAGAGCATCGAGTATATTTGACGGATAAATCTTCATGGGCTTAAAACCATGTGCTTGTTCAGAAGTAACTCTTGGTCGACCTTGACCCTTTCTTCAAGCATTTGCATGACCTTGCTCTTTGTCCCTTGCAGCATCCTCAACATCTCCACCCCTTGCATCATCACCCTCATCCTCTCTGAATGCATCATCGTAACCCTCAGCAGAACCACGATCCTCTACAAATACATGTGATCTTGTATAATTTAGTATATAAATACACAAGCATATATATACACATGTGAAAATTAGTAATTTATTTCAATAAATTATATATATGTGTGTGTTTGTGTGTGGATCTGTGTGTGTGTAACATATTACCAATAAAATGTGGTTGGTCTATTGGTTGTTCTCTAAAATGACAACCATAAGAGGGAAAACGGTCAAGATATGAACCAAACAGATAACCAGATACAGATGCTTTCCCACTCTCACGAGAAAATCTATTACTCTATCTCTCTACAAAGAAATATGTGAAAAGTTAGTAAAAACAATGAACAAGATTTAAAACAAATATAAATATGCATGTGCATACTCAGAATTTTGTATGTGCTTAAATTTTAAACACATACCAGTGTCTCGATATAATATGTTAGAATCTCTAGATGTATTAAACCATCTTTGAGAGCGAACATTCGAAGGTGATTCAATAGATGTATGTGTTTTATTAGGCGTCCTTGTCTCAATAGATGTCCTAGTACATATTTGACTCAAAAAATGAGTCAACACCTCATCTCAATCTATCTCTACTATATCGCCTATAAACATCAAGACAAGCATCAATGAACTAATGTAGTTTAGCCAATGGAGACTAATGGTAAGATTTCTATGTATTTTATCCCATAGAAATTTTTTGAGGACACAAAAGACCAGTTCAATATATTTATTATGTATTCCTCTTTCTGATGTGAGTTTGTGTTGTTCCCATAGGCATCCCCCTTTATTTATCCTGAACAAGCCATTCCTCATCTGACAAATATTCTTTTTAAGGGTTTAATATCTCGCCTAATTACACACTATATGATATGACACCATGCAATATCCTTTACCTCTACCCAATCATGAAGCCCTATGATACATCTTCCATCACCCCTAGATATAAATAAATGGATGAATAGGAATAGATAAATACATTCTATCCATGAAAATAAAATAATGGAATAAGAAAAAACAATCAATAATGCTAGGTAAGTTGAGCTTCCATGTTACTGCTAACCTGGTGTAGTATTCACTATGAGTAAACACAACTAAATTATTAAATCTTTCCTCGGTAAACTGCTTTACTAGGTACCTATAAGAATAGGTAATCAATGGACTTAAGTACAAGGGTTATAGTTATTGTAATGCTTAGTACAATGTTTACCTACTTAATATACTATAATTAGTTACGTATTCCACATAAGTTGAGCTAGCTAATAGTTCACAGTAATACATATATGATTATTATGGAAACACTTATGCGTGTATATTTCAAATTTCATGATATCCTAACTTTAACATAAATAAATCCAAAATACATTTTGAATTTTACAAGAGAATATCTTTGAATTCTGATTACGAGCTGACGTTGTTACAACAAAAAACAAAACAAACATTAGGTTGTTATAACAACAAAACAAACTAAACAAACAACCAACCACAATGTAGAGTAGTGTACAACTATTCTCAAGTTACCCATTGACATTAAGATTTATAATAGAAGTTGATACAGAACATATTACAATTTTTTTTAATGATATTATTAGATCATGTACTTTTCACTTCAAAATACTGTTGTCACACTCTTATTAAGCTCATTTCCATAGTGGTCATGTTTGGCATAGTCATGGTTAATAAAATTGATTTTGACCATGAGAGATTAGGGAATTTACAAATATTTTGGGACTCATTAAATACTAAATCATTATTATATGCAACCCTATAAATTGATGTAATATCTTGAATTTCAAACCTAACAGTTATGGGCGTGATCCCATTGATTATGATGTTACCTTGATGTTTTATTTTGATATACTGGGTCAAAGACCCCATTGCATATGAACATGATGATTTGTTTGATATACTAGGCATAATCCAGTTGCATATATTTGTGTGTGTGTGTGTGTGTGTGTGTGTGTGTTTGCTTGTGGTGGGCATGGACCCTGAAGCACATGATTGATGAGATGTTTTGTGTTGAGCAAGGAGCTCTGGAGCACATGGGTAAATTGATGTTTTTTGTTGAGCAAGAAGCTCTGGAGCACATGAGTTTTGAGACATTTGTGTTGAGTGTGAAGCTCTAGAACACATGAAAAGATAATTTGGAAGTGTTGGGCATAAGCCCTGGAAACTTCTATGTTGATGTTAAGCATAAGCTTTGGAACATCAGATCCTTGGCCATAGTATCCTTAGGTGTATCCTACAAGTACATCCTAGAATTAGTGTTGAGCAAAGAGCTCTGGAATTGCACTAAGTTTGTAACTCCTTGTTCTTAGCGTTGAGTATGGGCTTTGGTAAGCGCTAGGAGTTACTGAAAAGAATTAATGATTCCTGAGTGAAAATGAATAGAGAAAAATATTGATCTCATCTGACTTATTTATAAGTGATTAAATGAAATTTCAAATTTCTATATTCTCATCAAGTATTGAAGTACTACCATGTTATACAAGGGAATCCAACATGAAAGGATGTTTAGAGTTTCCTATCCTAGTAGACCTAATCATCTACCCGATGACCTTAATGAAGAAAGTGTCATAAGTCTAGGGATCACAATATGTGATACCCTAAGACAAATGTTACCAAATAATATATTATTATATATTTTATATAGAGTATGTATAAAGAGTACACATAGTAATAATATCAATAATGTAAGAAATAAGGCAAAGTTTCATCTATTACTATTATTACTAAGATAAAAACTAAATAGTATAATACCTATAAAATTCCAATTAGGAATTAGTTAAAAGTTCCTAAGTTAAAATATTAAAAGTACCAAATTAAATAAAAAGGGTTAAATCAATAAATGAAGTTATTCTTGATTTAACTGCCCCTTTGACTAAAAATGATGTCTATAAAGTCCCAAACCATAGAGAGGCTTGGGGATCTCTTCCATCTTTTTGGAGTCATTATTATGCTTGACTATTCTCAAGAGAGTTCTTGAAGAAAATTTTCCTAAGACAAAAAAGGAGAACTGATCTAAACTTGATATACCAATTAGGGTGGCCTTACCTTAGGATATCTAAGCTACTTGCATGTTGGAACCGGCTCGGGGGGATCCAGATTGAAACCAGGAACAGCTTTGGGTCATGGTTGGGTGGAACATGGTAGTTCCCAAGTGATTCAATCATCTATACAGAGGTCAGTTCTGCCTATGAATTGTTAATGCTGGGTAATTGAGTGTGCAAGTTTCAACCATTAGAAGAGCTTCAATTTTCAGGTATGAGGCTCTTGACTACCTGTTTCATTATCTAGATGAATTTTATATATTATGGAGGTGTTTATCTTATGGGTGAATCCACGGACCTGGGTAACACTTTTTGGCAAGTGAATTTCGGCAAAAACAGAAAAACGCACCTCGGTCGAGGGCTTGTTAAGCCCTCGACCGAGGTCTTAATATCTCGACTGAGGGCTTGTTAAGCCCTCGACCGAGGTATTGCGGGCTTTAAAAAACCTCGGTCGAGGTATTTAAATACCTCGACCGAGGTATTTAAATACCTCGGTCGAGGGCTTAAAAAAACAGACTTAGCCCTCATTCAAACAAATGGAAAATTTCCTGTGCCTTGCAGAGGTGTAAACCCTACCATTCCTAGCACATAATTGAGCGGAGTTGATACCGATAAATTCACCAATGAATCTTCTATCCATTGAGGTATCATACACGCATTTTGGCATTCATATGATATTTATTTTTTAATTACTTCTNTTACGTCTAAAACTTATACTTTGAAAACCACACTGCAACTTCAAAGCAGCTCAAAGAAAAATCCGCAGAGTTAAAACTACACAGCCAAAAAATTCTTAAAAATGCACACATCACATATCGANAAAATCACACATCACATATCGACGTGTCCTCTTCAAAAGGGTATCTTTGGTTTTTCAATTTTTCAAAAATAGAAAAAATTCCTTTACGTGGACAAATATGTGTTNTATAAAGGGTATCTTTGGTTTTTCAATTTTTCCAAAAATAGAAAAAATTCCTTTACGTGGACAAATATGTGTTTAAAACGATGCTGAAATCGAATGTGGTCACTTTCTAAAAATAATAAATAATTGTATAATGCGAAAAAAATTAACAAAAAAATATGCACATCACACTGCATTTTATGTAGATCATACTCATATATTTATTTTTTTTAAATTATTAATGCAAGATTGAATTACTCTACGTGGACACGAGCCACTTATTAGCTTCTTCAAATTTTTAAGGTCACACAGTTCATTAAATGCAAAAATTCACACATTAAATGACATCGGAATATTTTAAAAAAAATATCACTATGAAGCCAACATAATATTCTACAATTTGGTTTTTTACTACAAGTCAAAATTCACATGGCATATATGCGTTTTGAGGGCTTCTATCTAGCACATGAGTAAAAAATCAGGTTTTCATCCCCAAATTTGGCCAAAAAGTGTTACCCATCTTCATGGAATCACCCTTATATTTATAACCCTATATACCTTGTTTTCCCTTTCAAAATTCTTTTATGGTTTACATTTTTCATTATAAACCATAGGTTGTAATTTAATTCCAGTTTAAATATTTATGGAGGTTTTTATACTTTTAGTTTTACTTCTGTATTGTCTTTTACAGCTTAAACCTTGTTTTCCTACAGTTTAGGAATTATTTCTAATAAGTACCTAACTATTCATTTACCTATGTACTCTACTGACAGATTTCATATTCTCAAAAGAGCCATGTTTAGGAGTAAAGGACTAGTTTAGATCTAAGATTCAAATAAAACCTAAATATAAAGTACCATTAATTAAAAATAATAGATAGAACCTAACAAATATATTATATATATATACATATTATCAAATATAAAATAGAGTTGTAATTCTAATTTAGCAACACTATAAACACATCTAAGAATAATCATAAAACCAAATTATTAAAGCTAAGATAAAAACCAACGAAGACCTCACACGATCTGCATCATTATAAACCTACTAAGAACTTGAATAAACAATTAAACATTTTGCATTAATCAAATATTATAATAAATCCAATCAACAGTGCAAGTATTGAGACCATATAAAGGTCCACAATATCTTAATACATTATACCAATTATGCACATAAATAACCCATTGCATAAACAACAGCTCAAACCATCTAAACATTATAAATTACATTGTAAGAATCGCATACCTTCAATACAGTGCCCAATATAATAAAATACAACATAATATCATTTCAGTATTCATTTAAACCAAACATAATTGCATAGAGGTTGTAGGTTCAACTCGGTGGGCGCTTAAGCCCCAAATTGCCAACCATTTAAATATAAACCCTCATCATGGTAAATGACCCAGGATCGAATCTTGTAGGGTATTTTAATAATTTACAAAGCCACACTATAATTCCTATACGCAAGCTGTAAAAAAACCACAAACTCTATACATAGTGGTCGAAAGACCCAAAAAAATTACATACATTCTAATCTATGGCCCTCAACCTTTTACACAATCAACACATTATAATAATCAATAGTTTGAAACTATTATAGCCCCGTAAACATTTACCCACAGTGACGACTGATAGTCATAGGGTTACACCACAGACAACCCCCATTTCTTCTTACGTAAACAAAATTGTAAACACTAAACAAGCTTTCACAGCTACAAGGGCGGTAAATGGCAATGACATACACCATGGACCCAAATCCATAACGTTGTCACACAAGTCATCCATACAACAAATGAAAAGAAAGAATGCGAAATCCACACAGTCCACACAACAAAAACCATTGAATTCGATGCAGTATATGCATTTAAACACAGTATTTATAAAACCATTAACAAGTTTACACAGCCGTGACTTTTGGCCATTGCACCATTGCAAGAAATGGTGCCACCCATTGTATATAACCTAATCAAAATACTCTTTACAAAATACACAAAGACGGTATAGATCTACCCGAGCCCTTTACACTGAACAGAGCACCCACATAATAATTTCCTAATACATATCACGATTAGGCCCAAAGGAAATCAAACCCAAAAAATAAATTCCCAAGCCTGTCGCTTTTCAAATGTAGAGTTCATTAAGATATAGTCAAACCCCCAACCCAAAAGACATCCATTACAAACTAGACCCAGGCGAATCCAACCCATGACGTATGACAACTCAGTCATGACCACAAATACAAGAGGAGACAAGTAAATGCTTGCAAAGTGGGCTTACCGAAGGAGTATGGCTTTGTGACGTCCTTTCCCACGAGCTATGACCCACGCTTGTTCTCACCTCCCCTACAAACCTGCAATAGAGCAGAGCCACGTAATGAGAAGTATGAATGATACCCATGTCCAAATCAACAACGATGCTATTGAAGCAGAACATCCATCATACCTGTCCACTACGCCATCAAAGTCACCTTCCTCTACACCAAGAGGAGCAGAGAATAAGCATCAACGATGAAAAATGGCAAACTAATGCTTGGGCCAATCCCTAAGCTTTCCTGCCCCATCTCCCAAGGCGCATTGATACCACCACCCTAGCCACCATTAATGCATACCAGACCCATAATCATATAGTCTATGGACTATATTACAAACTTTCCACCCAAATTATCATAAAGGTTTAACCCATTGTGAATTACATAAACCCATGCATGCATCGATTAAAATAGGCTTTAAGCCCTAAGTCCATGGCATATGAAATATGACATGGAAATGTTTAAGCTAAGGTTTTTGTAATTATATTATATTACCAACATTACAACCATATAGTAAGAATATGATAGGACCTAATCAAGTCATAATCATTTACACCAAGATAAATCAATGTCACATAATTAAACAAGTCTGTGTGACGCAAGTAATAGGTGCGGTAGTGACCCCGTCACTAGCATAAATTCCATAAATAATAATAATAACAACCAGTGAATTTCACTAGGATAGCGCTACAAATGCGAGCACTAGTGACCAAATGATTGACACTTTCTGTTAAACTTTACAAACAAGTTTCCGTCCCCAAGGGAACCTGCACGGAAACGGGACAATAATGCATTAGTTCGACAAAACTAAGTAATTCGGTTGTGTCAAGTAGAAACCGTTACCTCTTAGGTGGTTACAAGGAAAACTATTCCTGCCACTCCACCCCTTTATCCATTAGCAAAGTCAAGTTATAATCATGTATATGACAGTAAGCACATGTTAAAAAAATGAAGTAGGAAAGCAATTAACTATCTTACACATCAATGCTTAACCATAGTACAAACAGTAATCATCATCACAAAAAGGTAAGTAACATAGTAATAACCACATCAAGAAAAATGGAGGCAAGATGTAAGAACAAATTACGACAAAACAGTAATACAATCAGAGTATGACACATTTCCGCAAAGTTCAATTAATATCCAGCATAGGTAGTTTTGAGTAGCCTAATAAATAAAAAAATTTCAATTTTTGGGGACATTACAAGTGGTATCATAGCCCAGTTTCAACACTAAGAGACCTAATGGGCGTACTAGACATTTGTTGCAAGGAAATAAAGTATGTTTTATTAGAGGAAATTTCAACTCAAAATGGGCCTCCTAAAAACATTTAATAAAATAATAGTTAAAATAATAAAATAATATTTATTAATTTTTGAGGAAGAACAGAAAAAAACTACTTTTTTGTTTGTATTTTTGACATATCTCCCTGTTCGTTTACTCAAATTTCGATCAGTAGAGCTCGTTGGATGTAGAATTAAATTTTGCATCCAATGAGTATCCACTTGGCATACTTTTGATGGACCCCGCTCCCCCAAATATAAGAAATACCTGAAAAAACATGATGATGACATCATCATCATGTTTTTTCGGGTATTTCTTGTTTTTGGGGTAGCACAGTCATTCCAAACTATGCTGAGTGTGTACTCATTGGATGCCGAATTTAATTATGCATCGAAAAAGCTCTTCTGATCGAAATTTGAGTAAAAACACGGGGAGATATGTCGAAAATATAAATAAAAAGAGTAGTTTTTTTAAGACACCTATCCCCAAATTTATATTAAAAATGTATTAAGACGTATACAGTATTTCAAATTTAAAGAAATTTCATTGGATAACACATGATGACATGGAATTTGAATTAGATTTAAAATGCCCATTTTGAGTTGAAATTTTCTCTAATGTAGATTTTGTTAACTAACAGAAATTTTTCCTGTTATTAAAATTTGCAATTTAAGGATTTTTTACAGAACAGTTCAAATCATGAACACTTAAGAAGATAACAGCCGACAAGGTAAAGTGAATACCCCCACCCAGGAAGAAGAACTAGTGGTGGAACTAAATTATGATAAATTATAAAAACCATACAAAGTCTTCAAGTAGACTTGCAAAGTTTCAGAGATCACAATCTGAATGAAGGAAAGAAACAACAAGCAATTAATGAGGCATTGCTATGAAATATGTCGAGAGAAAGCCCACAGGGGGAACCTACTCATTCCACAAATAGGTTCAAGAAGGAACCTTATCATAAACGGGCCAACAACCCAAGAGAAGAAAGAGAAGAGGAACATACCCCTAAACCTCCAGAAGGAGAATATCACAGTCCTTCCAATGAGGACTCTCTTTCTCCATACATAAAGAAACAAAGAAGTGATGACAATCTCCAGGGGGAGTTGAGAAATATAAGAGCCCCAACCTATGAAGGAGAGGTGAACTCGGGGGATAACGCTGAAGAATGGTTGCTGGGTATGAGAAAATATTTTTGAGTTCATAACTACTCTACTGAAATGAAGGCTTGACTAGCCATCTATAATTTAAATGGAAAAGAAATAAGATGGTGGAGAGACTTGAAACATACCAAGAAATATGAGGTAATAGAAATATGTTGGACTAAATTCCACAAGATATTTCAAAAAAAATATATGTCGAAAAGATTCTTCGACAGAAAGGTGAAAGAGTTTCATGAGTTGCGTATGGGATCCATGACTATGGATGCTTTTATTAATAGATTTCTATATCTATTACACTATGTACCAAACATCAAGGAAAAAAAGGTAAAGATCCAACAGTTTTTAGAATGTCTTCCTCCCAACTTTCAGGAAAGTATTGAGTTTGACGTGCCTAAAACCTTGGACACCACATTACAAAAAGCTAGGCTCTGCTATGAGCATGGACAACGAAGGTAAGAGAACATAAACATAAATAGAGACAACTCTAAAAACTTCTCTAACAACCACAAACTAGGTTTTAAACCACCCCCATATAGGAAACTAAACAACATTTTTCTAGCAAACAAGAACTTCAACAAATCAGGTACAAAACCATATGTACCAGCTCCAAATATTAACAAGCCAGCAGCAGCTGGGGGAGCCAATGATACCCCACTACAGATCAAGTGTTGGAAATGCAGTGACCCTCATTATGCCCGAGATTGTAAGAAAAATACCAATGGGGTATTGCACAACTTAAAAGAAGAACCAACAGTAGCGGACATAGCTGGAACAATGCGAATTTATACAGCCTTGGATTCTCGATAGGTATACCATCAGGCTACCATGGTTGAGATAGAAGGTAAGATCTTGAACACTTCTCTTTCAATACTGATTGACCCTGTGCTTGTCGGAGCTATGTATCACCTAAAATTGTTTATGTATAAAAATTAGCCAAAGAAAAACATGATAAACCTTAGCTGGTACAATAAGCCATAGGTACGAAATAGAAAATTTCAGAAATAGTTAAAAATTGTGAGGTAAACCTGAATAGTTTTCTTAAGAAAATAAACCTGAACATCCTACCTTTAGGATCATATGGTATACTTATCAGCATGGACTATTTAGAACAACACCATGCCATGCTCAATTGCTTACACAAGTCAATCTTGTGTATATATATCCAAGGTAATCAAGTGAATATTCAAGGTGTACCAAATAAAGTCTCGGTAAGGCAGATATCTGCCTTACAAGCAAAGAAGTGCATTAGAAAAGGCTGCAAGTTGTTTGCAGTAAATATTTGAGACATAGGGGCTGAGAGAGAACAACGCGTAGAGGAATTTATCGTTCTTGTATAATTCAAGGACGTATTCCTTGAGGAAATACCTATATTACCTTCGAATCAAGACTTAGACTTTTCCATAGAACTGACACCGGGATCAGTTCAGGCTTGAAAATCCCCTTACCGCATGAGTCCACCAGAAATGGTGGAACTCAAACTGCAATTGCAGTAATTGATAGAAAAAGGATATATCTGATCAAGTGTGTCCCTAGGGGGAGCATCGATACTTTTCGTAAAGAATAAGGATTGTATGATGCAGATGTGCATTAATTACCATCATCTTAACAAAATGACTATCAAGAACTGATACCCACTCCCTAGGATCGATGACTTGTTTGATCAAGTAGGAGGAGCCAAGATCTTTTCAAAGATCGACCTACGATTTGGATACCATCAAGTACAGATTTGCAATGAGGATATTCACAAAACCTCCTTTCGTACAAGGTACGAGAACTATGAGTTCGTAGTAATGTCATTCGGGTTAACCAATGCACCCGCAAACTTTACGTGTATGATGAACAATATATTTTGTAAATATCTGGATAAATTTGTTTTTGTATTTATAAACGGCATCTTGGTTTACTCTAAGAGTAAAGAGGAACACGAGGAACACCTCCACATAGTGCTACGTGTGTTATGAGAACACCAGATGTACGCCAAGTTTAGTAAATGTGATTTTTACAAACCACAGATATAGTACTTAGGTCACATTATCTCCAAGATAGGGATAGTTGTGGACTCGAAAAAGATTAGAGCCATAGAAGACTGGCCTACCCGTACTAATGTCACCTACATTAGGTCCTTTTTGGGATTAGACGGATATTACCAAAATTTCATTGAGAACTTCTCGAGAATATCTTGTCCCATGACCTCCTTGCAGAAGAAGGAAAATAAGTTCTTATGGACGACCAAGTGCGAGAAAAGTTTTCACAATCTTAAGCATCTTTTGACAACCACACCGATACTACAAATTTCAAATCTCGATGGGGATTTCGCTATTTGTAGGGATGTAAGCAAGGAAGGGCTCAGAGGAGTCCTCTTGCAGAACGATTATGCGATCTGTTATGAATCACGAATGTAATTCCCATATTAATTTATGATTAATAGTAAGTGCTTTTAATTTAATTGAAAAAAATTATATATATAATAATTATTAAGGTTAATATATTTTTATTAATAAATAATAAACATAATTTACAAAACCATTAAGTTACCGCTCAATATAATCTTGAGCAATCCACATAAGTAAAAATGCTAGGACATGTGTAACAAATACCGTTCAAAGAAACTAACACCTGTCAATCGAAAATCAGAATAATGAATAAGAATAACTTGAAATTAATAAAAGGGGCGGTGGAAGAAAGGGCGGTGGAAGAAAAGGCGGTGGAGGAAGGAGGTATAAGGAAAACTTTTATGAAAGAACAAGGGGGTGAAGAAATTTGGGATGAAAGAACAGAGAGGAAAGGAGAAAATTTTGGGAGGATTTACTCAGTCATATTTGTACTCTGAGGAAAGGAGGTTGCTATCCATTTTCTTGGTACGTGGGCTCGGGGGATAGGAAACCCGTTGGTTTCCTAGGGCCAGCAAACCTGCTGGTTGGCAGGGTGGAAAATCAGAGCCGGCAATAAGGCTCTTTCAGGAGCAGGAGCAGGAGTAGGAGCAGAAGCAGGGACAGGAGCAGAACCAGAACCAGGATTCAAGAGCGGAAGTAATTCGAGGTATTCTACTGATAAACTACATCTTTATTGCACTAAATTAAATGAAAAATCTGATAAAGAAAATAAGATATTTTTTTTTTACTGTTAAGAATTGACCGAGTGCTCTGCCCAGCAACCAGAGCACCACAGAATGGTATCAGAGCCTAGGCTCGAACACTTAGGCCTAGACTACCACGACTTCGCATTATTTTAAAGCCTACAATAACTTAGAACAAAAAAAAAACAAAAAAACTTGATATGGAGTAGCATGAACTCTGATCTTTTATTTACTTGCACGAAATTTCCGGCTCTTTAAATTACCTGCATGCACGAGCAAAAATGGAAACACCATTAGAAAATATGGTTACATATGAAAACTGCATATATTTATATATATGTGGTTGTATTATATATATATATATATATATATCGCAGGAGAGTGTGTATTTTTAAAAATAATAATAATAATAATAATAAATAAAATAACCTGGAACTGTCCAAAACGCTGCAACGCGGATGGACTTCATTTCGATCCAGCAACCCTTTCTGGAATAATAGGGATTTAATGCAGTGACATATTCCGAGCACTGTAATCCCA